>VSMD01108331.1:0-156057 GCA_008750895.1 Mirza zaza | reverse complement strand
TTTTGAGACAGAGTCTCACTTTATTGCCCAGGCTAGAGTGAGTGCCGTGGCGTCAGCCTAGCTCACAGCAACCTCAAACTCCTGGGCTCAAGCAATCCTGCTGCCTCAGCCTCCCAAGTAGCTGGGACTACAGGCATGTGCCACCATGCCCGGCGAATTTTTTCTATATATATTAGTTGGCCAATTAATTTCTTTGTATTTATAGTAGAGATGGGGTCTCGCTCTTGCTCAGGCTGGTCTCGAACTCCTGAGCTCAAATGATCCACCCACCTCGGCCTCCCAGAGAGCTAGGATTACAGGCTTGAGCCACCGCGCCCGGCCGGATTCGGGGATTCTAATTGACTTTAATCTTTACCCCTCTCTTCAGTTGGCTTGGAATTAATTTGAATCATGGATAATTTTCTTTAATGATTAATTGTGGTCCTCTGAATTCTGTCCAGCCTGTTCCTTTCATTCCTATTATTTATTTTTTTCTTTTGAATTTAATATGATAACGTATTAATTGGCATTCATACCCTAAAGATAAACATGCTGAGTAGCCAAAAATTAACCTTATGTCCCTCTGCTTCACAGAAAGTCACATCCTATGGCTTCTGGATATCTCTAGTGTATCCAAAAATCCCTAAGCATGTTCCTTGGTTCTGGTTTTTGTTTGGGTCTGAGTTTTTTCTCATTCTCTGGTGTTCCCCCATTTGAACAATTTCAGCGTCACTGATTTTAAAATAATGTCTTAGTTCATTGTTTGATAGAATTGTGTATTTCATGAATAAGTGTCCTATCTACATGTATTCAGGTAAAAGTACACTGCTCAGAAATTTACCTGTTCGTATCATTGTTACTGAATTTCTAGACTTCTACAGGTGCCTAATAAAATAGAAACAGTTTTCAAAACGGAGAGTTACTCTCACAAAAGAAAACCTTTCACATAAAAAAAAGCAAACCTTTTACTGGTTTGCTCTTTGTGCCGATATATACTGTTTAGGGAGGAGGCAGAACTTATTCTTCCCTTCTTATGATTAAAGAACAAAGAGAAAAGTGACTTGCTCATGTGACACAGCCATTTCTTGGTAGGACAAAGGAATAACCCACTGTAATCCTAGCACTCTGGGAGGCCGAGGCGAGCGGATTGCTCAAGGTTGGGAGTTCGAAACCAGCTTGAGCGAGACCCCGTCTCTACTAAAAAATAGAAAGAAATTAATTGACCAACTAAAAATATATATACAAAAAAAAAAATTAGCCGGGCATGGTGGCGCATGCCTGTAGTCCCTGCTACTTGGGAGGCTGAGGCAGTAGGATTGGTTGAGCCCAGGAGTTTGAGGTTGCTGTGAGCTAGGCTGACGCCACGGCACTCACTCTAGCCTGGGCAACAAAGCGAGACTCTGTCTCAAAAAAAGAAATAACCCGGGTTACGTGTCTTCTATTCCTGCATTTATCCACTCTGGTCACAAAAGGACCATCATTTTGATTCAGGGTCTGACTATTCAGTTTTTATTTCATCCAGATCTTTGTTTCTCCTTTCTTCCTCTTTTCTCTATCTAAATTGTGGCCACTTCACTGTTTGTTGATATCCTATTAGAAAGGAGATGTTAGGGGGCTGGAAATAAAAACCTCACCACTTCTTTCTTGGTGAGCCTTTCCAGTTGTGATTTGCATAGGAATAAATTTGAAACAACTGTGAAATGCAGGTTGAAGATCAGTTGTATTAGGTTATTAACTGTGAAATGTCAGATTTCCTTAAGTACTAAGTTTGACAGTTGATATCTCTGACATTTCACTTTGACACTCTTGTTTTATTTTTATTGTGAAGGTACATCCTCAGTCTTTCAAACGCACATTGTGGCTTGTGATTATCTTTCAAATTTTTAAGAGCAATTTTTGTGAAACCACGGGTAAGTCAAAAATTTATGTTATTTTCAAATATGAGTTCCCTCGTGGAACCAATGCAGTGTAGACAGCTCAAAACATCAACAGAGTTTTTGGGAAGGATGTGGCCAATTAATGTACAGTACTTTGATAGTTTGAGAAGTTTCGTTCTGGTGATTTTAATCTTGAAAATGAGCCAAGTGGGCAACCTGAGACCAAGGTGGATGTTGATGAGCTGAAAGCTGTGGTGGAAGCGAATCCATCTTGACCTACGCGTGAGTTAGCAGCAAGGTTTGATGTTACTATCCCAATAATACTGGACCATTTGAAACCAGCATGGTAAAGAAGCTGGATAGATGGGTTTAGAAGCATGAATTAAGAGAAACTGTCTTGAAGCTTGCCTTTCTTTGCTGTCATGATATAAAGGCTAACCATTTCTACACTGTATTGTTACATGTGATGAAAAATGGATGTTCTTAACAATCGCAAGCATTCAGCACAATGGGTAGAAAAAGATGAAGTGCAAAAACAGAGTCTAAAACCGAATATTCATAAAAAAAAAAAACTAATGGTGTCTAGTGGTCCAGCGCTGGTATTATCCACTACAGCTTCATGAAACCTGATCAGTCCATTACAGAGGATGGATACTACAGCCAGTTGGACATGATGCTTGTGATTCAGCAGCCAAGATTAGTCAACAGAGACAGGCCAATCCTCTTGCTAGACGATGCTCCACCACATACCACACAAACAACGCTGCTCAAACTACAGAAGCTGGACTTGGAAACTCTCTGTTATCCACCGTATTCACTGTCTAGACCTTGCTCCAACTGACTACCACTTCCTCTAGGCTTTGGACCACTTCTTACAAAGAAAAATATTCAGTTCTCAACAAGCTGTGCAAAATACCTTTTGCAATTGTCACTCTCTCTCCAGGCTTCTTTGCTGCTGGCATAAACAAGTTGCCATTCAAGTGACAAAACCGTGCCAGTAGTTTAGGCACATACTTTGATTAATTGTACTGCTTCCTGTTTGAGATATAATAAACTACACTTTGATTCGAAGTTGGACATTTCATATGTAATGACCTAAAATAGATATCATTAAAGGCTGTTTCTCCTTTTTCTTACAGTCAAGTACAAATTAGAATAATTTAAAAGGTTTCAAAAGATTTTTGTCATTATATTTGTTCAGTTTTCTACCCAGTTCTTTAGGTAGACCGCTTGACTCTTTCAGACTCAGTCTAATGAGATCTAAATGAAGCAATTTCTTGAGAGAATTTGTGCTCAAATAATATGTCCTCACTGAAGCCTTAGCCCAATTATTCGATGATCTCCTTTTATATAATTTAGAACTTAATTATGCACTGTCACATTTGTTGGCTAATTATTGGATATGCTTAACTCTTGTCCTCTCAACTAGGTTATGAATTGCTCAAAAGCAGAGACTATGCCTCATTTTCCCTGCATCTCACAGCTCCTGGCATGGAGTTGTGTAAGAGATGATGTCCAGTAAAAGGCCAATGGGATTCTGGCTGGGAACACCCCCACAGTGTCACTCTCTGTCCTTCCCTTTGGTGGCAGCAAGGCTCTTCTCTGCAAGGGCTTGCGTGCCCATCAAGTGCAGGAAAAATGGCTCAGGGTGCACATAATGAAGGTACAAGCCAGGGGCTCCCTGCCTAGTTAGTAATAGAGTTGCCATCGCCTCGCTGCTCTTACTGAAAAGAAGCTGCTCCCAAAGAAAGGAGAACGTGGGCAAGCTGCAACGGTGAACAGAGAAAGGTGATCGTGCTTCCAAGGCAGCATTTGCTGCATCTTGCCCTACGCCGGCCTGTGCCGTAAGTTCTCTCAGTTACTACATGTCACAGTGTGATTAAGTAGGAACTGGTATCTTTATGAAAAACCTAAGACAGAGTCGCTGAAGATTACCCAACAAGGGACGTAAGGGGTAAAATCAGATCAAGGGACCATGTTTTAGTGTTTTCTTGTTTTATTATGATGGGGTTGTTTAAGATTTCCAAATGGAGTTTTAAAAGATGATGGGGTCTCACTCTTGCTCAGGCTGGTCTGAAACTCCTGCACTACAAGTGATCCTCCCGACTCGGTCTCCCAGAGTACTAGGATTAAAAGTGTGAGCCACCATGCTCAGCCTCCCTCAGATTTTCTACATAGATGATCATGTCGTCTGAAAATAAAGACAATCTGGACAATCCCTCGCGCTCCTCCTTTCCGACTTGGGCCTGGCAGAATGGCTCCCACAAAGAAGGGTGGCGAGAAGAAGAAAGGCTGTTCTGCCATCAACGAAGTGGTGACCCGAGAATACACCATCAACATTCGAAAGCACATCCATGGAGTGGGCTTCAAGAAGCGTGCCCCTCAGGCATGCAAAGAGATCCGGAAATTTGCCATGAAGGAGATGGGAACTCCAGATGTGCGCATCGATACCAGGCTCAACAAAGCTGTCTGGGCCAAAGGAATAAGGAATGTCCCGTACCGGATCCACATGCGGTTTTCCAGAAAACGTAATGAGGATGAAGATTCACTTTAGTTACCTATGTACCTGTTACCACTTTCAAAAATCTACAGTCAACGTGGATGAGATCTAACCACCGATTGTCAAATATATCAAATAAAGTTTAAAAACAACAACAACAACAAAAAAGACAATCTGGATGCCATTTATTTTTCTTGCGCCAATTAGACCCTTCATCACAATGTTGAATGAAAGAGGTGAGAGTGGACATCCTTGCTTCCCCATCTTGGACGGAATGCATTCAGTCTTTCACCATTAAGGATGGTGAAAGCTGTAAGTTTTTCATAGGTGCCCTTTATCAGGTTGAGAAAGTTCTTTCTATCCTAGTTTGCTAAGAGTCTTTATCAGGAATGGATTGAGATTTTTCAAACAATTTTTCTGTACCCATTGCAATGATCATATTTTTTTCTTTTTAGTATGTTAACATGGTAAATTAATTCATTTTTCTAATGTTACACCAACCTTGCATTCCAGGGATAAAACCCACTTGGGGCCAGGCAAGGGGGCTCACACCAGTAATCCCAACACTCACAGAGGCCAAGGTGGGAGGATCGCTTGGAATTCAGGAGTTCAAGACCAGCCTGAGCAAGAGCGAGACCCTGCTTCTACCAAAAATAGAAAAATTAACCAAGCATGGTAGCGCATACTGGTAGTCTCAGCTACTTGGGAGGCTGAGGCAGGAGGATCGCTTGAGCCCAGGAGTTTGAGGTTTAGTGAGCTGTGATGACACCACTGCACTCCAGCTGGGCAACAGAGCAAGACTCTGTCTCTGAAAAAACAAAAAACTCTACTTGGTCAAAGTATATTATTCTTTTGACAAAAATTTTTAATATATTATTTATAATATTTTGGATATACTGAGTTACATGAAATACATTATTAAAATTAATTTTACCTTTTTTCTTTTTTAAAATATGGCTACTAGGAAAAATTTAAATTACACATATAGCTTGTGGTATATTTCTTTTGAACAGGAACTTTACTCCCGGAATAAATCCAGGATTGAACAGATTTATCTGTATTTGCTGCCTCCGGTTCCTTCCCTCCGTGCTCTCTCGGTTCCATCTAGGCTTTCGTTCTCACTGCTCCAGGGAAACCGCCCTTGTCCGGGGCCGCCTTGACTCCGTGTTGCTCAGTGCACTGATCGGTTCTTAGTCCACACTGGGAGCTGGCAGCAGCCTTTGACACGGCCGGCTGTTTCCTTGGCTTCCAGGATATGACACCCAGTGTGCTCCCCTGCTCAACTCCCTTTGCTGGTTCCCCCTTGTCCCCTCTGTGTCTTTAAAGCCTGTTTGTGCCTAGGCTCAGTTCTTGCTGGCTGTCTCTTTGTGCATGCTCTCTGGGTGATCTCGTCCAGCCTCGCGGCTTTCACTTCTTTCCGCCACACTTCACGTTGACATCTCAGCCCAGAGGCAGACTCATGTGTCTAACTCAGCATCTCTGTGCAGAAGTCTAACGGGCATCTCAAATTTAAAGTGTCTGTTACTAAACTCTTGATCTTGAACTCCCCACAGCTGCTCCTTTTCTGCATCTCAGTTAATGATAACCCCCTCTTTCCAGATGCTTGGGACAAACCCCGGGGCTTAAACTGTCTTCACGACATATCCAGAATCGAGCCATTTCTGCCACCTTCACTGTCACTGCCCTCCCAGCACCCAATCCAGTGCTCGAATCGCTGCAGTCACCTGCTAACCTCCACTTCTCCACGTCCCACTCTGCGTCCCTTCATCCTATTCCAGTAGCACAGCCAGAGAATGGACAGATCAATCCTGGTAAAAAGTGAAGCCCATCAGGTGTCTCCCAGTGACGGCGGTGCCTCCCTGTTTTTGTCAGAGCAAAAGCCAGACCCTTCCTCTGATTTACAAAGACCGGCATGGGCGTCCGCCTAGCTCCCCTGGCCTCGCTGTCCCAATGGTCCCGGTGTGCTGCCACTCTAAGTCTTTGCGCTTCCTTCCCTCTGTCTGGAACTTCTCAAGGAGGCCTGCCCTGACCGTCCCTGCTAAAGTTACCACCCTCCCCACTCCCGCACCTCACACCGCAGCACCTGGCCCTGTCGGCACACGGTCGAACCTGCTGCGCACTGTACTCAGTTGTTATGTCTGTCCCCTTACTGACAGTGTTCTTTTGCTAGCATGTGAACTCCAGAACAAGAGTTGTAGTCTTCTGTGTTTGCTGTGCATCACAAGTGACCAGCGGAGCACCTGGCTCGTCGTAGGGCTGACAAACAAGTGACAGTAACGCGGCTCTACAGCCTTCATTCTGGTTTGTGCTTTTTACTGATGTGTAGTTTGCGTACCGGGTCGTGCGTGGGTTTTGGATATAAAGTTTTGTGGACTTTGCATGTGTGTACACCCATGTGGCCACCGTGGGTGTCACCAGTTACCCCACAGAGTTCCCCTTGGTCCCTTCCCAATCAGTGTCTCCCCCTGTCCCGGTTCCTGTGCTGTCTCCTGTCACCGTGGGTGGGTCTTGTCTGTTCTTGGACTTCTCGGGAGTGGTACAGGGAGAAGTCTTTTGTGTTTGGCTGTCGGGCTCACCACAGTGTCTCTGGAATTCGTCCGTGTACTCACGTACTTCAGCAGTGCAATCTCTCTTGTGTACCACATCTTGTCCACTCTTCTGTCGGTGGACATTTAGTTGTTCACCGTAAAGGACCATGATGAGCAGAGCCGCTTGAACATGCCTGTGCCTGTCTTTGTGTGGTGTGGGCCTTCATTTCTCTGGGCTTCTCTTGGGAGCTGGGTGTAAGAGCAGATGCACGTACAGCATCTTCTACTAAATTGTCAAATAGTTTTCTTGAGGAATTATGCCGTTTCCCATCTCACCAGGCACACTCGGGAGTTCTGGTCATTCCACATGTTCACCAGCACTCGCAGTGATCAGCCGTTATGATTTCAGTGTGAAGTTATATTCTCTATAGGAAAGCTGATTAACACGTTAGCTGCCGTGTGAGTTGTATTTAACTCACTAGTTTTAAGCCCAGGGCCTCATGAAGCAAAACCTGGCAAAACCCTACAGCTAGTTAGTGAATATCTTGTCGATGTTCTTATTGTTACAATTAATATTGACAAATTAATTCTAAAAATGTGGATTAAATAAATAGAAGTCAATAAATTTTATTTTTCATTAAATTAGAATCATTTTGTTTTCAAGTTTTTGTTCTATTTTCGTAATAAAACACCATGGCCCCAAGACAAATTTATTTTTTCTAGTGTGACAGTCAGTGTGTTAAAGCAGGAATGTCATCAGGGAAGGACCCTTCCCTTCAGGCCTGAGATCTTCTGTTTTCACCGCTTGGGAAGTGCCCAGCCGTGAAGCACAGGGTAGCAGAAACCCAGGGTGGGCCCCCAACTCTAACTCAGCTTTTTAATCATTGGGACACCTCCAGTCACAACGTCTCGTCAGACTTGGCCCGTGTCAGCCTCAGGACTGTGTCTAGGAGTCTTGCCATCTGTTGTGCGTGAACGTGGGTTCAGGGAGAAATTTATCTGACTTCCTTAGAGAGCCCGGCCCTGGATGAGAAGTGCACCTGCATCTGACTGCCACTGCGACAAGTGACTGCAAACTAAAGACTAAAAGCAACATACAGTTAGTATCTTGCAGTTCTGCAGGTCACAAGTCCAAAACGGGTTCCTGGCCATCCTGCCTCTCCCTTACACTCATTCTTGTGATTACGTGGGGCCACCCACGCAGTGCAGGACACTCGCCCCATCTCGGGACCCTGAACTCAATCCCATCTGCAAAGACCCTTTCGCCATGGGACTTTTGACAAGGTTAACACACATTTATAGGTTCTAGGGCTTAGGACGTGGGCATCTTTTGGGGAGGGGTATTTGTTCTACTACAAGGAGGTTAGAGATGGAATCCAGTTCTGTCACTTACCAGCTGTGTGACTTTAGGTGGGGCGGTGCTCTGCTTGGAACCCGCCTTCGGTTGTACGGGTAGAGCCGAGGCCGCCAACACACACACAGAGCCCTGTTTTTGAGTCTAGATGGAGTATTAATAACGTATGTGGAAAGACCTGATGGGCTTTTTCATATGCTTTAGTGGACTTAGGTTATGACTTAGAGAAGGGAAAGGGAAAGAGAAATATGTGTTCACAGATCTTAGAAAGTGCTGAGGCCACGGTGAATTCAAAGCCAGAATTCAGTTATCTGCATTTGCCCTCCTTTTTTTAATGAATTACATTAATTTCTTCACGTATTTTTGTTCATCTGGTCTTAGCTAGAGGCCGTTTTAGGAAATCGTTAAGCTTCACCTAACAACTATCTGCCGAGCGACTCTACTGTGCCCAGCGCCTGGGCACTGGGGAGATGGGCGGGCGTGGCCCGTCCTCGGGAAGTTACACTGCAGAGGGCCAGCAGGAAACTGGGGGCATCGCAGGCTTGTCGAGGGCTAGGGGAAGCCCTCCTGGCAAAAGCACCTAATCCAGGACCGGCAGGCGAGGAGGCGTTAGCTACAAGCCAGGGACGCGACCGTGAGAGTGTTGCTAGCGGAAGAAACAGCAGCCTGAAGGCTAGGGTGGGAGAGAGTGGCTCCTCGAGGCCCTAGAATAAAGTCATCGTGGCTGGAGCTCCGATGAGAGGAAGGACTGGCGGGAAGCAAGTCCGAGTTGTGAGCAGGTCCTCAAGGGCTGCAGCACCAGGAGGGAAGAGGCATAAATTCCACGCAGATTCTCAGGGCTTGTCCTGACTCCAGTCAGCGACATCCCTCGTGTGTCTCTGGTTCTCCAGAACTTTCCAAGGAACAGAACATTTTAAAGACTTTGACCAGTCAGGTGCGGTGCCACACGCCTGTAATCCCAGCACTCTGGGAGGCCGAGGCGGGAGGATCACTCGAGCTCAGGAGTTTGAGACCAGCCTGAGCAAGAGCAAGATCCCATCTCTACTAAAAATAGACAGAAAATAATTGGCCAACTAAAAATATATAGAAAAAATTACACGCCTGTAATCCTAGCACTCTGGGAGGCCGAGGCGGGCGGATTGCTCGAGGTCAGGAGTTCAAAACCAGCCTGAGCAAGAGCGAGACCCCATCTCTACTATAAATACAAAGAAATTAATTGGCCAACTAATATATATAGAAAAAATTAGCCAGGCATGGTGGCGCATGCCTGTAGTCCCAGCTACTTAGAAGGCTGAGGCAGCAGGATCGCTTGAGCCCATAAGTTTGAGGTTGCTGTGAGCTAGGCTGATGCCATGGCACTCTGCCCAGTGCAGAGTTGAAAACAAATAAACAAACAAAACCAGATTTTGACCCTTCGAGCCAGCGCAGAAAGGCAGCACCTAGAGTCTCTCTCTCAGTACCTGCTGAAAGTCCCGGGTAGTCCTGCCTGGGTGCCTTGACCTTGGAAGGGGAAGCTGTTGGAATCTTGTCCTCCTTTCTCAGATAGAGTTGCTGAGACTCCAGAGTGAGGGACAATCCTGTCACTTTCATTTAAGGGGAATTTCCTGATTTGTGGCACTGAAAATTTTCTGCATACTTGGAGCAAAATTCAGCTGAAATTGAATTTGTGATCATTTAAACCATTTCCTGCCAAATGGCATCTGTTTCCCCTGGTTGCTACAAATTGACATCTGTAGGTGTGTCAGGTGCAGCTAGGTGTGTAACGAGGGACAGGACGATTCCCCTCTCTTGGGCTCCTCCTCCCCCCCTCAGAAACTGCTCCCACCTATCGGGTGAGAGCATGTTGCTTTTAGCTTGAGGTGCGTGGGCATCCATGGACGCTCATGGATTAATGTACCTGTAAGTGCCTCGTATTTGACAGAATGTTCTTTCTCCACGGTTTTCTAGGCTGTTCAGCTTGACTCTGAAGAAGCTTGTCATGCTGAAAGAAATGGACAAAGACCTGAACTCGGTGGTCATTGCGGTGAAGCTGCAGGTGAGTGGAGCAGGATTGTTTGTTCGGGGTCCAAGAACGCTGGTGACATTTGCCTGCTCTCAGCGGAGTCCAAACCGCTGGAGACCTCTGTCTTCCTTAGCTCAGCAGGGCCAGGGGCAGCAGTGGAAGGACAGTTGAGCTCATGGGAACTACTGAGTCCCAGTTCTGCCTCTAAGTTCAGACACTCAGTTTTTTTAAACCTTACTTCCTGGTGTGCAGAACAGAAATGGTTCTTCCTGCCCTGCCTATCCGACAGGCTGAGGACGAGGATGGAGCGGTACAGATGCCAGAGGGTTTTGTAAACTACTCAGCGGTTACCACAGCGTTAATGTGGGTTTCGGTCTCATTCTCAGGACTTCTAGGTCCACGTAGATGCTGACATTGGGAGGCATTTTGAAGGTTTTCTAACAGGCAGAAGAAACTTACAGATTGTTATCTTAGAGTCAGCGATTTAAAGTTTACTGGGGCCAGGGGCCGTGGCTCATGCCTGTAATCTTAGCACTCTGGGAGGCCAAGGCGGGTAGATTGCTCAAGGTCAGGAGTTCAAAACCAGCCTGAGCAAGAGCAAGACCACGTCTCTACTGTAAATAAAAAGAAATTAATTGGCCAACTAATATATATATATAGAAAAAACTAGCCGGGCATGGTGGTGCATGCCTGTAGTCCCAGCTACTTGGGAGGCTGAGGCAGGAGGATCGCTTGAGCCCAGGAGTTTGAGGTTGCTGTGAGCTAGGCTGACGCCATGGCACTGACTCTAGCCTGGACAACAAAAGTGAGACTCTGTCTCAAAAAATAAATAAATAAATGAAGTTTACTGGGATACTTTATCTTCTGGGTAAATCCCACATACAACTCCTTACACCCTAACTCAGTGTTTTCAAGGGACCCAAAATATTTTACAAACATTTATACTCTAAGTATTCATGGATCTGGGGAAAGGAGGAGGGAGAAACTGAACTATAAAAGTGTTCAGGAATTTTCCTTTTGCCAGCTAATTGCCAAATGGCAGAACTGGGACCAGAAACTGTAGAGCAGGTGATGTGTGTGTTCAGTAGACTCATTACCAGACCTTTTGTGGCTGATAGACCCTTCCTAGCACCGACTCCTGGAGCGGAGGGAGGTTCGGAGGTGCCTCTGCAGTTGCTAAATAAGGACTAGACTGATGCTTCAGCTGAAGGGTGGTGTATGCATCGAATTCTAACTCCCTGAGAAGTAGCGAGCTCTGTGGTACCTCCCTGCCAACCAGAATGTTTTACTACCTCGCTCACCTACTATGCAGCAGGTTACTGTACTGATCCTGGCTCCATTAAAATCCGCATCCGTAGCACTCACACCATGTGAATCTTACATCATGGTCCTCAGGGCTATTTCTGGGATAAATACATTATCCTAATTTAGTCCTCAAAACTTAAAAGGTTTTAATTACCCTTCATTGATTCCTGTGTGTCCCCACCTTGCTTTCTAATTCCCTGTTCCCTTTTGCACATAATTCCTTCCAAATGTGAACTGTCCCTGGTCACTGTGGGTTGGAAAAACAAGAAACAAGTGTGGGACAATGACAGTGACATGAAGTGGCAGCTGTTGGAATCTTGTCCTCCTTTCCTGATTTTGCCCCCATTTCTAGGTCATAGGCAGTGTTTTCAGGCATTGTTGCCTTTGCTAACGGCTGTGGCTTGCCCGTGCAGGCGCTGTCGGTGTGGTTTTGAAAGTTCCCTGCTGCGTTTGCCAGCCCTACAGTTAAATGCTTTTGCCAAGAGAAATAATTTCTTCTATTTCCTGATTAAATATTTAACATTCCGTAAACTTTTTAATTATACCAAAAAACTACAAATATCCTGAATTTTTTATTGCTCTACTTCCAAGCAGCTGAAACTAATTACAGATGTTATTACATTCATTTGTTCAGTCACTTATTTATTCATTCGTATGATAAATACTTACTGGCTCTATTTGGTGCCAAGCGTTCTAGGCACAGGGATACAGCCGTGAACAAAGCAGGGGAGAATCCCCACCTTTCTGGAGCCCTGCGCTCTCGTGGAGCAGCAGTTCAAAGTAAGGTCCACAGACCGTGAGGCCCGCAGACCCTTTCAGGGGCACAGGAGGTCACGACTGTTTTCATAATAACACCGCAGCGTTATGTGCCTTTTCCACTGTGTTGGCATTTGCACAGAAAATACAAGAGCAACAGGACTAAAGCTGACAGTGCCTGAGCACACAGCTACCAGCATGTACCCGTGGGCACCGTAGTGTTGGCTGCCACACTCGAGAAGTGAGAGAGAACAAGCCAGTTGTGCTCAAGAATGTCCCCGAAGAAGCAGTAAGACCTATTAAGTGATCATATCTCAAGCGTTGGGTACACGTCTTTTCAGTATCGCGTGTGACGAAATGGGACGGGTACGCAAAGCACGGCTGTGTCATAGCAGGTGCGACGAGGGTCTCGAGGATGAGCGCTTGTGCAGCTGACTGTGAACTGAAGCAGCTGCTGCGCTCACGGGATACTGACTGTGTTTACTGGGAAGGAGGACTTACAGACAACCTGGTTACTCAGTCTCCGGTATGCACAAGGTGTCTTCTTGAAAATGAACAAAGTGAGCTTGTCACATCAAGGAAAACAACTTGATATTGTTGCCAGTGATAAATAAAATTTGAGCTTTTAAGTGGAAACTGGAATTTTTGAAAACTTGATACTGTCACTGTAAGCTTAACAGCTTCCCAATTCTTAAAGACTTCTGAAGAGATCAGAAACGATATTGATGATTTTGAGTTTTTCATGTTGTATAATGAAATATGTAATATTTGAAAAATTTATATAACCAAATGAACCAGTATTTTCCATATGACCAGTGCATGAGATTACAAAATCATGTTGGGTAAAAGGTCCATTCAAAGAACAAAATAGACCAATGGATTAGAGTTTACTTTTAACTTTTTGAGATAATTTTAAACATACAGAAGAGATGCAGAGGCTGGGCAATGTGGTTTACACCTGTAATCCCAGCACTTTAGGAGGCTGAGGGGAAGGATCGCTTGAGGCCAAGAATTTGAGACTAGCCTGGGCAACATAGCAAGACCCCATCTCTACAAAAAAATTAAAAATTAGCCAGGTGTGATAGTTCCAGCTATTCAGGAGGCTGAGGTGGGAGGATCACGTGAGCCCAGGAGTTTGAGGCTGCCGTGAGCTATAATCTTGCCACTGCACTCCAGCCTGAGCAATAGAGACCTTGTCTCTATAAAAGAAAAGAAGACAGTCTGGCAGTCCCTTAAATGGTTAAATGCAGAATTATTAATGCCATATGATCAAGCAGTTCTCCTGGGATTATACCCAACAGAAATGAAAACACACAAAAGCTAGCATGTAAATGTTCATAGCAGCATTATTCACAATAGCTAAAAAGGAAAAACAACCCAAGTTCATAACTGATGAGTGGATAAATAAAATACGTATATTCATACAGTGGATTATTATTTGCAATAAAAAAGGAGGAAGTACATCCACACCACAGCATGGGTGAGCCTTGAATACACGCTGCCGAGTCAAAGAAGCCAAACCCAAAAGACCATGTGCCGTCTGATTCTATTTCTGTACGATGTCCAGAACAGGCAGGTGCCTGGAGCCGGAAAGTAGTTGGCATTGTGAGGGGCCAGGGTGGGCGATGGGCAGGCCAGGGAGGGGGACAGCCAGACAACACGGGTGACCAGAATGTTATGACACCAGCTGTGGTGACGGTTGCCCAGCTCTGAATGTACTAAAAGCCATTGACTTGGACACCTTAAATGAGTGAATTGTGTGGCATCCCAATAAAGCTGTTATAAAAACAACTATACAGCCAGGCGCGGTGGCTCACGCCTGTAATCCTACCACTCTGGGAGGCCAAGGCGGGTGGATTGCTCAAGGTCAGGAGTTCGAAACCAGCCTGAGCAAGACCGAAACCCCATCTCTACTAAAAATAGAAAGAAATTAATTGGCCAACTAAAAATATATAGAGAAAAAAAATTAGCTGGGCATGGTGGTGCATGCCTATAGTCCCAGCTACTCGGGAGGCTGAGGCAGGAGGATCGCTTGAGCCCAGGAGTTTGAGGTTGCTGTGAGCTAGGCTGACGCCACGACACTCTACCCTGGGCAACAGAGTGAGACTCTGTCACACACACACAAAAAAAAACAACTATACAATCTTCTTAATTATTTTTGTTTTGGAAAATGTGTCTTTCATAAAAAACATGTTTGCATGTAAATACATAATAGGTTTACTATTGTTAATTTTAAATGAATTAATATTTTAAAGTATCTGTTTTAATTATTAATATGGTAAATATTGATCTATCTACATAGATAAAAACTATTTGGAATCCTTAATAATTTTTTAAGGGTGTAAAAAGGTCCCGAGACCAAAAATTTGAGAATTATTGTCATAGAAACAGCAAGCAAACTAAATAAGAAAGTTATACACAGGCATTCCTTGAAATCTAGTCCATTCTTGAAAATATGTTGAATGGCTGAGGCCTATCTTCCACTAATCAAATGGGGAAAATTACAGCATGTTTTAGACATCAAAAAACTTCAACCAATTTCCTCAAACATCACTACAGTACTCTTAAATACTTATGTGACAATCCAAGAATTTTTTTTCTTTATAGCAAGAAATTTTTTTTTTTTTTTTTTGAGACAGAGTCTCACTTTGTCGCCCAGGCTAGAGTGAGTGCCGTGGCGTCAGCCTAGCTCACAGCAACCTCAAACTCCTAGGCTCAAGCAATCCTCCTGCCTCAGCCTCCCAAGTAGCTGGGACTACAGGCATGCGCCACCATGCCCGGCTTACTTTTTCTATATGTATTAGTTGGCCAATTAATTTATTTCTATTTATAGTAGAGACGGGGTCTCACTCTTGCTCAGGCTGGTTTCAAACTCCTGACCTTGAGCAATCTGCCCGCCTCAGCCTCCCAGAGTGCTAGGATTACAGGCGTGAGCCACTGCGCCCAGCCTACACCAAGAATTTTTAATTTAAATAAAAAGCATTTAAAACACTAGTAACCTAAATTTTAATACATTAATACTCACTAATGGATATTTTATGTGCTGTGATGCTATAGTGTTAAATATAAATTGTTTTGCTTCTACGCTGCATGTGAAGATACACTGTCATAGATAAACGGTACAGAAGTGTGCCAGGATGATTCTGAAATTGGACCCCGGTTGGTGGTGCCCTAGGCACCTGCAAGAAGCAAACGCTGGGACCCACGATGGCCAGATCTTTGGGGCAGGGCAGGAGAAATGAAACAGTGATGCAGAACGTTTGGAAAGAACTAGAACTAGCTGGGACCCTACCATGCAGAGCATTTTACTTCTTATTACCTGCACGTGCAGGTTCTTTTAACAAGTTTGTGATTCAGATAGGGAATTTGGGATAGAAATGTTTCTGGGTATTTTTAGCACATATTTGGGTGGTGAGAGCTCAAGCAATGAGGCTGCTACCACTGGAGGTGGTGTGCCTCGTGGGGAAAATCGATGCTAAACGCGGCGACAGGCTGGAGGGTGCCGGGTGGAGGAGGGTAGCAGAGCATCTGCAGCACAGGGCAGGTCTGCTGGATTTATGCGAAGACTCTGAGGAAGGTGAGGGGCCAGCGGAGCTCGTATCTGGAAGAAGAGCCTGCCAGGCAGAGGCCAGAGCGGTTTGAGGCCTGGCAGACAAACGTCTGGCTTCTCTGGCAGAATCAAGAAGAGAGGAGGGTGGACAGGCATGAGAGGGACGGGAAGGGCAGGGGGTGTGCAGAAAATGGCGAGGTCTGTGGTTCTCGTGCTGTGTGGATTGGAGGGTTCGGAGAAGAGAATGAGAAGATACTTTGGCTGCTGAGTAGGAAAGGGAGGGATGGGGAAGACAGTTAACAGGCCGTGGCAATGATCCGCAAGAGATGAGGGTGGCGCCAGTGTCGTCTTGAGCAACTGGTAGGGTGAGTTGCCATTCGGTGGGGTAGGAAGACTGTGGGTGAAGCAGATTTGGAGGAAAAGATCCAAAATTCAGTTCCTCGTGTTCTATCTGAAATGCCTGTTAAACTTCCAAGAGGAAATGTTTGGCATGCAGGCAAAGGTCTGGGGTGGAGGCGTGCTTGGGGCGTCGTCAGAACGCTGCAGACCAAGACTGCAGGGCGAGTGCGTACACAGACGAGGACAGGGCCTCCCCACACACTAGGGTTCCAGACGTGAGACACTCCGCCCAGCCAGGAGACGGTTTTGTTTTTTTAAGATGACAGAAGTAACAGCATTTTGCTAATGAGAGTGATCCAGATTGGGGAGAAAAGTTGATTCTGTAAGAGGAAAGAATGGTTGGAGCAGTGTCTTGAGAAGGTGAGAAAGGCTGAGATAGCGCCAAGTACCTTGCTTGACTCTGGCTAGGAGCAGGGGCGCTCACAAGCATGACGCAGGGGAATGGCGGGGAGAGGGGCCAGCCATTGGGTCGACCTGGGAGCTGTTTGGCTTGCTCATGGGGCAGGAGCGGCACAGGTGAGAGGAAGGGTGAGGTGTTGGAGATGTAAGGGAAAGTGGCAGATATGAAACTGTCATCTGGTGGTAGAGTGGGAAAGTGAGAGACATGGGAACATCTAGCCTGGTTACCACATGGCGCTCGAGGCCACTTAAAATTTGGGTCATAATTTTAGAGTCAGACCAGTAGCCTGATTCTCTTTCTCTCTGGGCATGGTCAGCTGGTGTGGCAGGAGTTAAGTCAGGTTGTACGCCTGTAATTCTAGCACTCTGGGAGGCCGAGGCGGGTGGATTGCTCGAGGTCAGGAGTTTGAAACCAGCCTGAGCAAGAGCGAGACCCCATCTCTACTATAAATAGAAAGAAATTAATTGGCCAACTAATATATATAGAAAAAATTAGCTGGGCACGGTGGCTCATGCCTGTAGTCACCCTCGGGAGGCTGAGGCAGGAGGATCGCTTGAGCCCAGGAGTTTGAGGTTGCTGTGAGCTAGGCTGACACCACGGCACTCACTCTAGCCTGGGCAACAAAGCGGGACTCTGTCTCAAGAAAAAAGTCAGGTTGTAATCTATCAAATGGGCACAGAGAGCAGGGCAGGGCACTGAAGCCGGGTGAGAGGGAAGAGGGGCCACAGGGGCTTGAGGAGCAGTAGGGGCCGTGGACGGCAGGCCCCGGTGCTGGGAAGGATCGTCACAGCTGTGAACTGGAGAGAATGAGCTAGAAGGAGGGGAGGTGGTCACCAGAGAGTGGGTGCGTGAAACCGCGGTTAAGAAGTGGCTGTAATTGTTGCCAGCGGGGAGGTCAAGAGAATGGATGTGTGTGAGTGGCTGGGATGAGTGTGAGGACGAAAGGAATGAGGGGTCCTAGAGGCCAGGGTGTTAGAAGGAGCAGATGTTAAAACCATGAAGACTTACGCCCAGAGTGGTGCTAAGGAACACCGAGGCAGGCAGGAGCTGAAATCAGGAAACGAGGCCTGGTGTGTGGCGCACGCCTGTAATCCCAGCACTTTGGCAGGCTGAGGCAGGAGGATCACTTGAGGCCAGGAGTTCAAGACCAGCCTCAGCAACACAGCAAAACCCCATTTCTACTGAAAATACAAAACTTAGCCGAGCACGGTAGTGCTGCACCTATAGTCCCAGCTATTTAGAAGGCTGAGGCAGGAAGATCACCTGAGCCCAGGAGCTACGATGACGCCACTGCACTGTAGCCCATGTGACAGATTGAGACCCTGTCTCAAAAAAAAAAAAAAGTGGTGCAGGTTGAGGGTCCCTTATCCGAAATGCTTAGGACCAGAAGTGTTTAGATTTTCAGATTTTTTTAGATTTTGGAATATTTGCATATACACAATGAGATATCTTGGGGATGTGACCCAAGTCTAGTCATGAAATTCATTTATGTTTCATATACACCTTATATACATAGCCTGAAGGTAATTTTGTACAATATTTTTAATAATTTTGCTCATGAAACAGTTTTGACTGCATTTTGACTGCAACCCATCACATGAGGTCAGGTGTGAAATTTTCCACTTACAGTGTCACATGTGCAATCAGTTTTGAATTTTGGAGTGTTTCAGATTTTCAGATTAGGAAGGCTCAGCCTGTACATTCATAGGATAGAATTCGACTCGGCAGTAAGTAGTGAACTGCTGATAAACACAGCAACCTGTCTGAACCTCAGACACGTCGTGTTGGCAAAAGAAGCCCGACCAGAGTGGCACACGCTGCGTGATTCCGTTTATGTGACATTTTAGAGCAGGCAGAAGTAATCATCTGCAGGGAAAGAGAGGAGAACAGGGCCTGCCCCTGCGAGAGTGGTGCCACGCGCCCTGGAGGACCGCCAGGGCTCTCTGGCGCAGTCGAGCATTCTGTGTCTCAGCATAGACGTGGGTCCCACGTGTGCATTTGTCAGCTCGTGCTCATCCCGTCACGTGGACCTGAGATCTGGACACTGCACTGTATTCAAACCTCAGTTTAAAAAAAGTGCTGTTTATATATTTACTGACATTCCTCAGACCCTCCTGCTATTCTCTTTTTGCAGCTTAGGAATAGATTGGCCCAACTTTATTTTTTAGAGCTAGATTTATTTGTGTTCATTACATCGTGATTTCTTCTGTAGAAAACAATCTATCCCTTACAGTTTTCTGAGTTTAATAATGCAACCCATGATTAGCAGCGAGCGCTACCATTCACGCTTAGCTGGATCAGTTTTGGCCCTAAATTTACTCCTGTATGACCTACTCCCATCCCAAACAACTCACAGCACACACCACACTCATGTCAAGCATACTCTTTCTACACGGATGTGCCGCATACAGTATGACGTGCTCTCGGAAGTACGTGCGTGTATGTGCCCTGATCATCAACCAGTACCCTTCCGAGTACTTCTAATGTCTACTCACAGATATCAGCTGTGCGGCTCTTTTACGCCACTGTTTCCAGTAACACCAGAGCCACACGCACGTGCAGCCTGCGTATTTCAGTGCGGGGCGGAGGGTCTGCGAGTGGGGGTCTATAGCACGAAGCCACAGAGCCTCGGGTGGTTGCAGAATGTAGCCCTGGATTCGGAAGGGCTGACCGTGCGCCTCAGCCCAGCTGTTTGATCGTGTGACTAAAGCATTCTGAGAAACCGTGATGTTGAGATAATTAAAGACAATAGCTGCTCTTGAACTTTTGGCCCTAGGATCCCCTCACAAAAATTACTGTGGACCCCAAGGAGCTTTTGTTTATGTGCATTATATCTAGCAATTGTTATAATAATAAACCTATTATATGTTAACAGAATCACAAATCTTTACAAAAAATAACTGAATTTTCAAAAATAAAAAAAAAAAGAGTAGATCATTTTATATTTTTAAAATTCTCTTTAGTGTCTGCTGGATTCCCCCAGCTGCTTCAGCACTCAGTGTTTTGCGAGTCCCACGTAAGGTAGCCTCTGGAAAACTCCACTGAGAGAGAGAGAGAGAGAGAGAGAGAGAGGGAGAGGGGGAGGAGGGGGGAGAGAGAGAGAGAGGCAAAGGTTTTCCCAGTCCTGTTACGGGAACAGTCTGACCTGCAGAGCCCTCAGAAGCCGCTGCCTCACATGGAAGCGAGGAGCGAACATGCTTTCCAAGAGGCTGAGCAAGTCCTTTCTTCCAGTCCCCGCTTAATGGCATAGGACGTGTTCCCTTGGAAAACAAACCAACCAACCATGTGTATCTCTGACTTTAATTCACATGCAGAAACTTTTTTCTTTTAAAGAAATTTAAGGAAGTAGGGCATGAGTTATGTGGCTTTTTAGACAAATTCATTCCACAGCATTTATTTACTGTCTCTGATGCACCAGCATTCTTGGCAAACAAGACACATCTGTCTCTTGAAGCTCCCGGTGAGTGAGAGAAGTAGCTGGCAGGAACAGGGTGTCTAACCCATGCATCAGGTTGGAAGAGAGGGAGCGGAAAGGGAAGATTCCTGGGAGAAAACTCTCATGCAAGCTAAGATCTGAAAGGCAAGTTGCGTCCAAGAGGAGAGGGAAAGCACGTGCAAAGGCCCAGGGGTAAGGCCGTGCGGCTGGGGTCAGGGCAAGGAAGGGAGGCCACGCAGGTGGGAAGGTCACACGAGCCTGGGATTAACGCTGCCTACCTCTTGCCCAGGAGTGCTAGGAAACACTTGCAAACACAGATCATTTTCCTGGGAAAACCCTTTCTGAACCCTGCAGCATAATGCAGTCAAATCACACCTGTGCTGATGGCTTGGTTCAGATAAATACAGCAAAGGCTGACGAAATATTTGGACGTGGGAGAATGTGTGTAGGTTTAGAAATAATTTGCAAACATAGTGCTGCTTTTGGTCTGATTTTTGGTGACATAACTTTGACAGATTTTTTTTCTTGGTTTCAGGGTTCAAAAAGGATTCTTCGTTCCAATGAAATCATCCTTCCAGCTAGTGGACTGGTGGAAACAGAGCTCCAATTAACCTTCTCCCTCCAGGTGAGACTGTGCTAAATCTCATGTCCCTAATAAGCCACATCCAGTATAGCCCCCAAGCAGCCCTCTAACCCAGAGACTGTTGTATCCCAGAGCAGCCATTGCCCAACTTGGGCAGGAGTAGACAGAAGTCACCTAGAGGTTGATGGCTGGCCAGGAAGGACAAGACAGTCCCTTACCAGCCATAGTTGGGCTGATCCTTGCCCTGCCTTAGTAACGCTGTTGGCCACCTGCTGTGGCGTCACCTGTCCTTAGTAACCCTAGCACCCTGGTGGCGTGCGCTGCCTGCAGTCTCGTTTCACCCCCAAGTTGTGATCTCCACCCTTCCCTTCTTAGCCCTCCTAGCATGTCTCTCTCTCATCATAATCCAGTAGCCCAGCTGAAACGCACGGAGAAAACACATGGTCAAATAGCAAGGAAAGAGGCAGTTTGCTGAACACGTGTGCACACCAGAACCATAGAACGCAAGCCAGGCAGCACACAGAGTCAGCTTCTCCAACCTCACACCCCAACTCCCCCTTTTATAGGCGGGAAAAATGGAAGCACAGAAAGACTGTGTCCTATAGGACTGCAGTCCCCAACCCCAAGCCATGGCCCAGTTCCGGTCTGTGGCCTGTTAGGAAACGGGCCGCGTATCACTGCCTGAGCTCAACACCACCCTCACCCTCACCCTCCCCATGACACATACACCCACCCTGGTCTGTGGAAAAACCGTCTTCCATGAAACCAGTCCCTGGTGCCAAAAAGGTTGGGGACCGCTGCTCTAGGAGGACCAGAACCCACCAGGGACCTGGTTGCTTACTGATCATGCTTGACTCTGTTTTGTTCCTGGCAGTACCCTCATTTCCTGAAGCGAGATGCCAACAAGCTGCAGATCATGCTGCAAAGGAGAAAGCGCTACAAGAACCGGACCATCTTGGGCTACAAGACCTTGGCTGTGGGGCTCATCAACATGGCAGAGGTGAGCGGAGCGTGGCCACCAACTGCTGGCCCAAGAGACTGAGTCAGCCGTGGAAGCCCAGCCTGCCGGCCAGGTGCTTAAGTTTGCTTTGCAAGTTAATTATTTTATTAGACATTCAGGATATACCTCTTTTTATCAAGCACTCTCTCCCTCAGGGAAAGATTTCTTTAATTTTTTAAAAAATAGAATTTCAAACTTTTGGAAAAGTTAAAAGACTAATATAAAGAATTCCCATATACCAGATTCACCCAAATTCTTCAGTTATTAACTTGTTACCATATTTGCCTTACTCTTTCAGTATATAGATGCTGATGCACGTTATTTCCTTCTGACCCATCTGAGAGGAAGTTGCAAGCCTGATGCCCATTACACATTAATACCGCACCATGTTAATTTCCTTAAAATGAGAATACTCTTGGCTGGGCATGGTGGCACTTACCTGTGGTCCCACCTGCGTGAGAGGCTGAGACGAGAGGCTTGTTTGAGCCCCAAGGCTGCAGTGAGCTATGATCGTGCCACTGCCCCTCTGGCCTGGGTGACAGAACAAGACCTTGTCTCTAATAAAAAAAACTTTTTTAAATAAATGAGAACAGTCTTCTATCTAAGCACCATGCTGCCACAAAGATCAGGACATTGGCACTGACATAAGATGACCACCTGCCCCACAGTCCTCATCTGGATGTGCCAAGCGTCTGGGTCATGCCCTTTGTAGGCCCACGTTCTCATGTGGGATTGTGTGTTGCATTTAGCTGTCACAAGTGTTTACCCCCCTTCGATCTGCGACAGTGTCTGGGTTTTCCTTGCCTTGCATGACCTTGACATTTTTTAAGAGCCCAGCCTGGTTACTGTACTAAACATTCCTCAGTTTGGGTTTCACTGTTGTCGCTTAAAGATTAGATTCATCCTGCACGTTTTGGGCGCGTTTTGGGCACGTTGCCACAGGCGTGATGTGTGCTCCGGTCAGCCTGGGCTGCACTTGATGTTGATTTGTTCCTTTACTGATGATACTGACTTTACTTGGTTAAGATGGGATCTGCCAGGTTTTCCACTATAAAGTTAATTCATAGGCGTTATGTACTTATTAACAAAAAAATATTTTATGGGAAGATGTTTTGAAACTACGTAACTATCTTTTTCCTTCTCACATTTTTACCCGCTAGTGTTAGCATCTGTTAATGATTCCTGCCTGGATTGGTTACCACTGTACTTTGATGTTGAACCAGCAGTGAATTTCCGATCCTGCCGTGTCTTCTGCGTTTATGGGTTGGCTTCTGTTAGTGCTTTCTCGTCCCCTCCACGTACAGACTGGTTCATTTATTCTCGTCAGTTGTAGGCATATGGATTCCTGTTTGATCTGACAGGGTTTAATCTGCTGCCACCATTTCTTATTTTTGTGCTCGGATTGTCTCGGGTTTGGCCAGTGGCAGCCCCTGCCAGCTGGCTTCTGCATCCTTTTTGATAAGTCTCGTTGTTCCTTCCATAATTCCTTACTTTCTGGGACAAAATATTCCAGGCTCCACTTGTACTTCCCCTGACCCAGCCCTGAATGAGCTGATTCTCCAGAGAGCCCTGGTCCCTTTTTAGTGGAGGATGGCACTTAGAAACCAAGATCTGGGTCCCAGGAACGCTCAGTCCCCGCAGCAGGCAGAGCTAAGCAGCGTGTCTGTGCGTGCGCTCGTGCACACAGTCTCGTCTGCTCCCAGATCTAGTCCGTCTGACTGTGAGCACACAGTGATGACCAGCTTCATCCAACACCAAAAGGCTGTTCCAGCTTTGCTCCTTCGTACTTCTCATGCCCTTGAGTGGTCAGAAGTAAGGCTCCCGTCACTCTCAACGCGTTCGCTCACTTGGGCAGCTCTCCCATGTGCCGGGCAGGTCCTCCCTGCCCTGACAAAGGGGAGAAGAAAGGAGCTACAAAGCAGTTTGAAAAAATTGTTTCCGCACTTTAGAAAATTAAATAGGAAAAATGTTGTGCCCATAATAGGAAATGAGAGCTAGCCCCGACCCCTCCTCATGTCCCGGTCAGGATCCGAGTGAGGGACTGGCGGGGAGTGAGTTCACACCTACGCCCCAGGTCCCCGCTGTGTCTGGCTCTGCTGTTCCCCGTGGACTGCGCTGTTTGCTTATTACAGAAACAGGTGACCACCACCTGCAGGGCTGGCCTCACTGGCCTCAATAACTAGTTTCTCCATGAAGGACTTGAACTAACATTTAGTCCTAGAGATTAGCAATCGTGTCAATCTCTGCTCATGATTGTCATCTTTAAGCACATGGCCTTGGCCAGCACCTGGTGCTTCTAGAGATAGTGTCACAGTAAGACCTTGAGGTCAACAGGAAGGCAGTAGGCATGGATTTGGAAGGGAAAAAGAAAATGTATTAGCAGAATGTCATTGCCTTGCATATTCGCTTGAATTTATGAAAATAACAGCCGTGGTTGGACATGGTGGCTCACGCCTGTAATCCGAGCACTTCGGGGGAGGCCAAGGCAGGAGTATCACTTGAGGCCAGGAATTTGAGACCAGCCTGGGCAACAAAGCGAGACCAGCTCTGTCTCTACAAAAAATTTTTTTAAAAATTAGCTATATGTGGTGGTGCCCCTGTAGTCCCAGCTTTCTGGGAGGCTGAAGGAGGATCACTTGAGCCCAGGAGTCAGAGGCTGCAGTGAGCTATGATCACAGCATTCACTCTATCCTGGGTGACAGAACAAGACCCCATTTCTTAATTAAAAAGAAAGAAAGAAAATGTCAGCTCCTGCGTGGGCGTCCCCACAGTAGGACATTTGGTCGCAGGTGATGCAGCACCCCAACGAGGGCGCCCTGGTGCTTGGCCTACACAGCAACGTGAAGGACGTGTCGGTGCCCGTGGCAGAAATAAAGATCTACTCGCTGTCCAGCCAGCCCATCGACCACGAGGGAATCAAATCCAAGCTCTCGGGTAAGACGTGTGCGGTGTCCGGGACCAGCCTAGCCCCAGCCCTGCCCTGGGAAAGCTGAGCGAGACGGGGCCTGGGAAGTCCCCAGGCAGGAGGAGTTTAGAGGTCCCCAAAGATGGAGGTGGCTGGCCCTCCTCCCTCTGCCCTAGCCCGGCAGATTTCCCCCTGACCCTGGCAAGGTCACCTCACTGAGGTGTCTGTTCCAGATCGTTCTCCCGATATCGACAATTACTCTGAGGAGGAGGAGGAGAGCTTCTCCTCAGAGCAGGAAGGCAGCGATGACCCGCTGCACGGACAGGTAACTCCCGCAGCCCCAAGTGGCGTGTTGGGTCCATCCCCTGGGTTCCCGGCCTCCTCACCCTCCCCTCCCACTCAGGACCTGTTCTACGAAGATGAGGACCTGCGGAAGGTAAAGAAGACCCGGAGGAAACTGACCTCAACCTCTGCAATCACCAGGGTGAGCCTCGAAGGTCGCGGGCATAGGTCACCTCCGATTTTTAATTTGATGATGGGATGGGAGCAGAAGTTCAAACTGCATGGAGCTTTAGAGAATCCATCAGCTCGTGGCCTTCCTGCTTCAGGATCCCAATACTCCCCTCTGTGTCCTCCCCCCCCAAGCTAGAAATCACTGTCCCGGGGACCCACTGTTACCGACGGGAGCGCAGTAGGTTCTTCAGGTTATCCTAGGTCAGGACAAAGGTTGAGACCCCTTGTTTTAGGTTTTGGGACAGATAATTGGTTCTTCAGGACACAGAACACCCCCAGACACCCTCCCAGCCAACCAGGGGATCGTTCCAAGTTACACGCTGTCCACTGCAGAGGTCAAGCCATTCCTCTCTGGGGTGTCACTGTTCCTTTTTGATCATGTGTCGAACTTACCCAGAAAGAACCAGCTGGTACTCAGTGCTCCTATGACCCTGGGCCCGATAGGGTTTGGTTCCATCAGCTACAGTTCCCACCTTAATGGAGCCATAACCTTGGAGACCAAATGCCTTTGATTACATCTCCATAAGATTTCCTCGGCAGTCGGTATTTTTGGTGAAATTAGGGTCCTGGACTGAAAAGCTAAAAAGATGAATTCTTAGCTGAACTTGGACTGATTCTGGAGTCCTGGACCCAAGTATAGGAGGGTCAAAGCGCCGGGAGCTTTTCAGAAGCAGGGTTCGCAGCTCCACGTTCCCTGCAGTGCAGAGCTGGCCCAGGGGCCCACCCCTGAGAGCAGGTCCCCACCCCTTCCGGGGTGAAATGTGGCCGCACACTGGCCTCACTCCAGCCACCCTGAGGTGTGTGTCACTGGGCTTCAGGGTAAATTCTCCAGACTGTGACTGTGATGTCCCCATCAAATCAATGAGGAGAGGGCTTGAAGACTGTTTCCGTGTCCTTGGGTTTCTAACCCTCAATTGGTGCTCTGGAATAGCCAGGCTGTGGCACGTCACCAGCCCCAAACACTTTTGGGGCTGGTGACATCCTACAGTGCCTCCGTTGCCAGAGGCATCCTACAGTGCCTCCGTTGCCAGAGTGCAACGGAGCCACTGTAGGATCTCTGTACTCCGCTGCTTCTGCTAGGTTGTGCTTTTTCCTGCTCGGTAACCGGAAAGTGGCCTAATTGGCTTCCGACGCTGTGCCCCGGGAGCTTTATAAGTCACCTTTTCTTGTACAAGTCTGCTCCATGCCTCACCCTGGTATGCTGGAGTTCCATGCCCCCATTCGTATCCACTCCCCCAGAGGCCTTTTTTAAGCTGCAAGCACTTTCCAGTTGTATCTCCAGAGACTTAGTAACTGCCCTTTAGTCCTCGTCCTCTTCTGTGCACATGCCTTCTTCTCTGCCACCGAGAGCACGTTGTCTGGACACGAGGGTCTCCTGGCTCTTCTCTGAGTGTGTCTTGTGCTTCTCTGTCTCTGTGAGCTCAGGTTTTCTCCTCCGCTGCGCACGCCCTTTCTCCTTCTGTTGGGGACCCCGCAGTTTCACCTGCAAGTTAGTTGTTTCCATTCCCAGAGGGCGAGTCTGTCATTCAGGCTGGAAATATGTATGGCCACAAGCTAAACTATTGTGCCTGGAGTTGGGGACAGAGATAAGTAAGGCCCGGTCCTTGCAGTCAAGGAACACACAATGTCTCGTGACACTGACACATCTCAACAAGGGGCTGCAGTCCAGTAGAATAGGTGCCATGAGACAGCACTTTGCATAAGGGACAGCAATGACACAGGAGAAGGTGGCTGCCTCTGACGGGGAGTGCCAGGGAAGCTTCACAGAGGAGATGCCCAAAGATTGGTTTTTAAAGATAGAATTTCACCAAGTGGATTTGGGGAAGATTTTTATTCAAGGCAGAAGCTGCTGTGTATAATGGCCGAGTACAACAGCAGGCATTTTCCCAAGAACTACGAGCAGCCTGAGCGGCGAATGGTGGGGCCCAGGCCATTTAAACTGGCCTGACCTTCGAGCTTGGTTCTCCAGGCAGCGGGGTCCAGTAGCCTTCTGAGTGGGAGGGAAGGTAGCGTGATCAGATTTGCCTTTGAACAACCGCTGTGAGCTCTGGAAGGAGCAAGACTGGAAAGGGCCCGGCAGGGGTGGGTGTCGGTTGAAGGCCATTGTCATGATCCCAGAGATGGGAGAAGAAGGGCCTGGATGGAGCAGCAGGTTCCAGGTGGGAAAGGGCAGGAGTTCTCCAGCAGGGGCTGTAGGGAGAATGAGAGGGAGAGGAACCCCCAGGTGAAATGTGGGTGTTTGTGTGCGTTGGGGACGTCAGTACCTTGGAGGTGTGCAGTTTGAGACACCCGTGCTGTGCACACATGTGTGAATGCCCAGTTGGTGCTGCGGGGCTAGAGGTCAAGAGAAGGGGGTGGGCTGGAGGGACTCCTGAGGGGCAAGGGCCCGGGGGCAGAGGGGCCTCCTCCTCCCAGCAGTGTCTGGAGCTCTGGGACTGTACAGGGATTAGTTGGCACGTGCCTGTCTCCCCATGTGGGCTTGACGTGCCGAGGGCAGACACCGTGTCTTCCCATCTTTGTGTCCTCCCACGGTCCACGGGAGTGGGCTCTCAGCGGTATTTGTTGACTTGAATTGACCACAAGCAGAGGTTGTTTGAGAACAATTGTGCAATTTGTCCCTACAGCAACCTAACATCAAACAGAAGTTTGTGGCCCTCCTGAAGCGGTTTAAAGTTTCAGACGAGGTACGACCCCTTACTCCCAAGGTTAATGGTGAGTAGAACTCCTGAGTTTCACATATCGTCCCCGGGGTGCCACTGGGAGTCACAATTCTGGATTATGCGTCCCGCCCCCCCTTGCATGCCTGGTAGAGCCCCAGGGGCAAGGGGAGCGAGAGAAGGGCTTTGCACGAAGGCGTTTGGAGACGAGGTCACACCCAGCCATGGTCAGACCCAAGCCTCCGGCGTGGGTGTCAGGAACGAATCCAGTTATCGTTTAATTTTCTCTCCTGTCCCAAGAGGACCGTCAGTGAGCAACAGCCTGTGAAGTAGAATGTTCTCATTGGTCTGCCCTCGAGTAACCAGGAATTGGCTGTTGACAGAGAAGTGTTTTCCTCCCTGGACTCTGGCCGTCCCGGCACCGGTCTGCACAGCTTCTCAGTGGACTAGAAGGGTGAAGGCGGAAATAGTTGAGAGAGGCTGTCTTTCTGTGGACTCTGGGGGAGGTAGAGCAGCCCACACGGCCGTTCCCTGGAGCGGTCCACGAGCACTCAGCTCTCCTTCCTGGTGCGGCTCAGTAGTGTGACTGCCAGGGGAGACTGGGGTCCTCCCCACGCCTGCCCTCAGGGCTGGGCCATGTTAGGACTGCTCCACGAGCATGTCCCTGCAGGGGATCGTGAAGGAGGTGGGTTGACATCTGGCCCAGGAGGAAAGAGTTGCTCGGCTACCAAAACTGTTAATAGGGACAACCCAAATTCAGAGGTTTTGTTTCCCCCTTACAGGTGGGCTTCGGCCTGGAGCACGTGTCCCGGGAGCAGATCCGAGAGGTGGAAGAGGACCTGGACGAACTGTACGACAGCCTGGAGATGTACAACCCCAGCGACAGTGGCCCTGAGATGGAGGAGACGGAAAGCATCCTCAGCACGCCCAAGCCCAAGCTCAAGTGAGGCCGAGCCTCCCGGACACTCTCCTTCCTGAGCTCCTCCCTCACTCGCCCTCTGTCCCTGGGGGGTCTTGGCCCCCATCCTTCCTGACCCTGGGCAAAGATCACTGTTTCTTCCCCTAACTGATGGAAGTCCCAGCGCCCATGCCCTGCTCCTCCACCCTCCATCCACCGTGTCCTTCTTCTGGGCTCCCGAAGCGCGGGCTGCTGATCCTTCCCACACACCCTCTCCGCCCAGCTCTCCGTGCGCGATCCGCTGTGCTGCGCCGTGGCGGCCACTGACCTGGCTGTGCTTCTCCGCCACAGGCCCTTCTTTGAGGGGATGTCGCAGTCCAGCTCCCAGACAGAGATTGGCAGCCTCAACAGCAAGGGCAGCCTCGGGAAGGACACCACCAGCCCTGTGAGCAAGGCCGCTGGCCGTGGGCGGGGGGCCGTTGCTGGCGGGGCTTCGCACCCTGGGCCCTCTGCCTCTCTGACCGAGCCCTGTTTTGTGACCTTAGAAAACTGGTCTCATCTTGTTTCAACCTCAGTTTCTTCATCTCAGTCCCACCCAGGAGCTCAGTTCTCTAAGGGCATTGTTGTGTCTGGTCGGGGGTTCTTTTTGGTCTGTTCTCACCGTGGCATGGAACCTCCCCTTCCAGAACACAGCACCTTATAGTCCCTCCCTCCATGTCTACCGCACGGTAGCTTAGAGTCCGTGGCATTTGGCCAGTGACATGCGATTCCGAAGGCGCAGAGAAGCCTTCAAGATGTGTTTGGGAGACAGTGCGCAGGCTTCGTAGGGTAGAGGATTCACAGGGGAGCGGTGCCCTGAGAGAATTTAGAATTTAGTCAGGAGCTTTCCGTTTTGCCTGATGAGCGAGAGGAGACAGGTGCTGTTTGCTGTTGCAGCCAAGAGCCCAGCGGCCCCCTGGACCGCGCTCTGCCCTCTGTGGGAAGCCCCTTTCCCCAACAGCAGCTCCCAGGCAGGAGCCCAGGGTGACGCTGAACTTACCACAGGCCTTCCCTTCGCTGACAACTAGAGGCAAGTGGGCGTTTTGTGAGATTTCAGGGCAGAGTTTAGGGTTTGCCATTGAAAGCCGTGTGACTGTCTGACGATCAGAGACGCTGAATCCTTTGAGTCCTCCCGTGCTTCCTGCATCACTAGCAGATGAAGCCACAGTTGCATGTTCACTGGTGGGACACACAGCTCGCGCTGCGCCAGGTGCGACTGTGAGAAGGCTGGAAGGGCACGTGGCTGTCCTAGGGGCTCCTCGAAACCAGAAACTCTCCCAGGGCATCTAGGCTGCCTTTCAGCCTGCAGCCACCAGGTGGGGCTCTCCTCCCTCGACAGCGAGGACGTGTGGGTGGACGCGGCGGTCCACACTGTGTCCTCCCGCAGATCCTGACCCTTGGCGCCTGTCCAGCCCTGCTTCCTGGTGACCTGCCACCAAGGGGGCCTCACTTCAGGGCTGATGCTTAGGGTGTGCCTTGGAGCTGCATTTCCTCAGGGGCCTGCTGCATCATCACTGTCCCCGTGGGCAGACCATTGGCTGCTAGGGCCAGATTCCCTTTTATTTATTTATTTATTTATTTATTTTGAGACAGAGCTTCACTTTATTGCCCAGGCTAGAGTGAGTGCCATGGCGTCAGCCTAGCTCACAGCAACCTCAAACTCCTGGGCTCAAGCAATCCTGCTGCCTCAGCCTCCCAAGTAGCTGGGACTACAGGCATGTGCCACCATGCCCGGCTAATTTTTTCTATATATATTTTAGTTGGCCAATTAATTTCTTTCTGTTTATAGTAGAGATGGGGTCTCGCTCTTGCTCAGGCTGGTCTCGAACTCCTGAGCTCAAACGATCCGCCCACCTCGGCCTCCCAGAGAGCTAGGATTACAGGCTTGAGCCACCGCGCCCGGCCAGATTCCCTTTTAAACATAAGGGATAACTCTTCTAGAAAGAAACCTGGGACCTGGCTGAGGGAGGGCCATTTCACAGAGTTCTAGGATGCAGAACAGGTGTTCTACAGTAGAACACTGTAACAACATATATTATGTTCAAACGCTAGCGAGCATTGCTCTGAATTCAGTAAGAGAAACTGTTTTGTACTAGTGAAGGTATTTCTGGGTTAACGGAATTTGGCTGTAGGTTCTACTTTAGTCTCAGTTACGTGGTTTACAGAGTTTAGAGAAAAAAATCCCTTTGATGCTCTGAGCCTCAGGCGCCTTGTCTGTGAGGCAGTGAGTTGGCATGGGGCCAGGTGGCGGAGAAACAAGTGGCGTGCCAGTCTTTAGGATATGATGGCTTGAGGGCCTCTGTGTAGACAAAACCCACACTGGGGCAGGGTGGAGTTTCTGAGTTTGAATCTTGACTCCATCACTCCACGGAGTGTGCTCTTAGGCAAGTTACCAAGCCTTGGTTTCCTCATGCACAAAGCACCTGTACAAATCACATGCTCGCCTGGGCACGGGGCCTGTGATCCCAGCACTCTGGGAGGCCAAGGACCACTTGAGCCCAGCAGTGCAAGACCAGCCTGAGCAAGAGCGGGACCCACCGCTACTGAGAATAAAAAATTAGCTGGGCATGGTGGCGCATGCACCTATAGTCCTAGCTGCTTAGGAGGCTGAGGCAGGAGGATGGCTTGAGCCCAAGAGTTCCAAGCTGCAGTGAGCTGTCATAATGCCACTGCTCTCTAGCCTGGGTGACAGAACAAGACCCTGTCTCTAATTTAAAAAAAAAACTCTCGCCTCACTAGGTAGCGTGGAGACACAATGGGAGGTCAGACCTCCAGCATGGTGTGTACTTGACTGACTGTGGCTGCATGAGGGACACTGCTCATTGCTCCATAAATGCTGTTGCTTTTGTTATAGTAATTGCTTAATGCCAGTTTTGGACTCCTAAAATTGGTAGGACTTAGATGTCTTTTTAGTGAGTCCTTCAAATTCTGGTTCCATTGGCCAGATTTCAGACTCACTTTCCTGGTTTTCTGCTGATACTGCTATTTTTTGAAGAGCCCATATGTCTTGATGTGGGTGTGAAACTTTGGACTCCTTTGCTATGAAGGCTCTTTGGGAGCAGCAGGACGAGTCTTGCTCTTAAACAGAGAACTTCTGAATGGATTAGGAGAAAACATGAGATCGTACATACGTGGGCAGACGTGTACACACTGCTGCCAGTTGGTGTCCTTTCTTTCCTACTGTCGTAACGTTGTTAGTTTTTCTTCTTAATCTTCCTTTTTGTTCCTCAAATTTTTAGAAGATTCAGTTTATCACTAGAACCAGAAGGAATTTCTGCTGATGGAAATTATTGCAGTTGTTGAGTTTTTGAAAGACTGGAGCACACAGGAGCGACATAATTTGTTTCTCCAAGCTGTTAGCAGTAGGCCCTGACGATGCTTGGGTGGTGTGGCCACGAGAGGCAGACTTTCAACCAAGACTGCGGCTGCTAAAGGTCGCTGCTTCCGTAGCGTTGTGATAATGGTGTTGGGGACCGTCCTTCCTAACGATAGCCTAAATAATGCCCACTCGTGCCCTCCTCCCATGCACATGCACACACTGCTCAGCAGCTGGCATCGCCCGTGGGCACAGTGTAGGCTGCTGGGACCTCGAGATGCCTCGTCCGCCCCCACTGCGAAGCAGGCGGGCAAGCTGGAGCACTGCTGGTGTTCCAGGGTGTGTGTGAGAGCAGGACAGACGCTCGGAGCAGTCAGGACGTTGTCTCTGGAAGGATGAGTGCCCAGGACAGGTGAAAGTGTTGGTAAATGGCCAGCAGGCACTCCCTGACCCAATCCAGTTACACGTCACATCAGGAGATTGTTAATGACTGCCATCCGTTCATTTCACACATGTAGCAAAAGGTGTCTCATACCATCAATATGCACGACTTCCATTTGTCAGTTACGCCTTAATAAAGCTGGAGGGAGTAAAATCTTATTAAATGTTGCACCTTTGCCACAGAATTGATGCTGTGGCTGTCACAGGGCTTGACAACAAGGCATGCTACCTTACAACCTGGCAGAACTGTGTCATCACCCCAATTCATTCTTTCTAAACATGTTCAGTTCATTTGCAATACTGAGATCCAAAACCGAGTGAAATTATCTTTACTTTTAGGTCTGGCCGGGGCTTTTTCATGATTCTAGACTCTGTTTACATTGGCTAATCGTGCAGACAAGGTGTAAATGAGCGGGTGCTGTGGTCTGGAGGCAGCCCATTGTGTGTGGTGGTGGTGAGCCGTCGTCAGGGTCTGCAGACCTGAGTGTCATAGGATGTGGCTGAAGCGTGTTGAGTCCGTTTGCAGATAGCTAAGCACAGTGGTTCTCAACTAGGTGGTTTCGCCTCCCAGGAGACATTTGGCAGTGATTAGAGACATTCTTGGTCGTCACAAATAGGCAGTCTGCTCCTGACACCCAGTGTGTAGAGGTCAGGAGGTCAGGGATGCTGCCAAGCATCCTGCAGTGCACAGGATGATCCAGCCTGAAACGTCAGAAGTGCCCGAGTGGAGAAACCCTGGTCTAGGGTGCAACACAGGGAGCCTGCTTTTGTGGCCTTTGCTCATTAGTTTGTCGAGTGACCTCTGCTCTCATTAGCCTGATGTTTCTCAGTCTTATGTGATTTACTCAGAGAAGGGACTTGGAGTGACTGGGGGTGAGTGGGACATCCTTCATGTTTCCTGGTTTCTGTGGTTCCCTGTAAGAAACAAGAGACTTACAAGGCCAGTGCCTTCCCTACATCCAAGACCTACAACCCGAGGCAAGTCACTGCTCGAGACTTTTACTTGGTGTCTGCACAGCCAGAAGCTATATTAGCAAATTTGAAAATCTGGTTATGTATCTGTATTTGCAAAGTAAATTTTTAATATTTATGAGAAATGCTAAGAAGTGTTGGGGACAAATGGAGAATTAATTCACACCTAAATGGCTTAACATCGGGTGTCTTTCTGCATAATATATCCTGTCAGAGGGTTTTCTGGATGTTTCTACCAAGCAAAAAGCATTTGGCTATGGTCAGTGTCCTTAGTCTCAAAATCAAACCCCCAAACAATAACCTCCTCCTCTCTGACAAGCAGAGGCGGCCCGTGTGCCCCTGGGCAAGGGTGTGTACTGCGCCCAAGGTCAGAGCTTTGCGGTCCAACAGCAAAGCCATCCGACCTTTGAGCTTCTCCTCCCATGGCGTCTCATGGGAGGTAGAAGTTCTGGATTCTGCATCCCACCGTGTTGCCTGATTACAAAAATAACTGGTCCCTCCCAAGCTTCATTTTCACGAAAATATGCCCCTTAAAAAATAAAAGCCCTCAAGATTTTATGAGGTTGAAGATTCAGTGAACGTGTGTTAAGCTTCATGGGGAACCGGTAAAACAAGTGGTAGCTATTTGTGTCAGTGATAACTAATCATTACCATTTTTGTAGATGGAAATGGCTGCTCTAGAAAAAGTCAAGTCTACTTGGATTAAAAACCAAGATGACAGCTTGACTGAGACAGACACTCTGGTATGTACGGCACAGTTTCCTGTTTCTGCCGCTTCTAACAGCATCTGTCCCTTTAGAAATAAGGGGGGAAGACCCTCCAAAATGCCTGGGGGTGACTGTGCATACTGCGCTCTTTCTCTTGAAACCTTTCCTGTGGAATGTGACCTCCCCGGACACCAGGTCCTTCCCCAAATTAGCAAACCAGAAATGTCCCCATTCTGCCCTTTACTTAGAGGGGTCCGATGCTAGTTTGGATAATTTCTCATTGTCACCCCCATTTGCTCCCAAGCGGTGATAACCAGTGTCTCCCCTGGAAAGCCATCCTCTCCTCCTCGCACGTTGTCCTTGCGGTTGCCAGGAAGCCACGTTTAGTCTCCAAGGGGTTGCTGGTCAACTCCTTCCGCTAAGAGGCGTTAGAGCTGCCAGGGCTCGTGCCGGGATGCGCGGTTTAATTACACATTGAGTCTCAAGTGTTCCCTGTGCGCCCGCTCGTGCTGGGCACGGAGAGGCAAAGGCGAGTGCGCCATCTGCCACCACAGCACCTGCCCAGGGAAGCCCCTGCGCACACCCAGGGTGAGACCGGGCAGCCCGGGCAGGTGCTTGGGGAGGGCACGTCTAGTCTGGTCTCGCAGGACATCCCTGGGACCAGAGGCTGGACGCTGGGCAGGAGGGAGCAGGGAACTTTCTGGACTGCCACCTGGGCTGTGCTACACGTGAGCCTCACAGTGAGACCTGCTGGGGGTTGAATGGGATCCAGGAGAATGATTCTAGGCTTATTTCCTGTAGTAAATGGTTCCTTTTTAAAGGTCTCTTGTATAACAGAACGTTAGGCTTGATTCAAGATGAGTCTGGGATTTGCCTCGCTGACTTACGTTTTACAGTTCACGGCAGTCTGAGTAATCCAGATTCCACTCAGGCACCACTGTGGTCCACGCCACATGTGGCAACTATCGTGGTCTTTCCAAAATGAAATTCCAGTTGTGTCATTTTCTGATCAAACCTTTCAGTGATTGATCAAATCTCAGGGACTTGATGTTGAGCAGAAGAAGCCAGACAAAAAAATTCGTGCGGTAGAATTCCATCTATGTGAAATTCGCAAACAGGCAAAACTAACCATGATCCATGATTGCAGAGTGAGAACACTCGGTGCCTGTGGGGGTGGAACAGGGCCTGTGGGACCCTTCGGTAGTGCTGGAATATTCCATCTTGACAGGTTAACAGTCACCCAGGGCTACACTTGTGCACAAATTCCAGTTCCTTGCTTTACATCTGTCCCCCTTACTTTGCGGGTGTTAAGCCTCAGTGAACACTGTGAAAATGCAGAGCAAGGGCAGAGGCAGAGAGGCAGGTGAGCAGGCATGCAGGCGGGAGCACTAGGGCAGGGTGGTCCTGGGGAAGGTGTGGGGGACAGCAGTATAGGAAAGTGGCCCAGGGCCAGGCCCTGGAGGGCCTCAAGGCCCCACCGAGGAGCTGAGACTTGTTCCAAGCAGTGCAGAGCTGTTCACGCTGTTCGAATGGTGCTGGCCTGTCGTGACTGTTGTGCGCCAGGAAGGCCGCGCTGGCCTGAGCAGGCAGGTGGCATGAAGCAGGCAGCGAGGCTTGTGGAGATTGTCAGACGTGACCTGAGGACGGCAAAGGCCTGAACCCAGAAGGTGGGACGAGGGGGTGGATGTGAGTGAGCCAGGGAGGTGTGGCCGAGAGTCGGCATGAGTGTGAGGAAGGAAGGGAGGATTCCAAGGTTGACGCAGGGCGGCTTTGGCCGAGGTGAGGAGTGTGGCTGCAGACCTCCCTGGTCCCCAGACCACAGCCCTGACGAGGCCAGGCCAGGAGCTGGGGAGATGCACAGATGTGGGCCCCTTCCCTCCTGGCCGTGGCTCCTGCGCGTGTGCGGACAGATCGCTCGTGCACGTGGAGGGCAGAGCGGGATGGCGGCACTGCCGCAGGGCGCGCTCATTCAAACTGAACAGTAGCAGCCCCCACTGGTTGAGGAAGGTTTGGAACCCCAGGTGTGCAGAGAAAGAATGAACCGCGCTAGTGGTGGTGAGGGGCCTGGTGGGGCTCTGAGGAGGCTCCTGACGGTCGCTGCGTGAGCAGTGACCTCACTGCTCCTCCTCCTCCGTGGCAGGAAACCACCGACCAGGACACGTTCGGAGATGTGAGCACCAGTCTGGTTGTGCCAGAGAAGGTCAAAACTCCCATGAAGTCCAGCAAGACGGATCTCCAGGGCTCGGCCTCCCCCAGGTACTGCAGCTGGGAAGGAGGCAGGGGACGAGCCGAGGCTGTCCTTAGCGTGGCTCTGGGCCTGGGGAGAGCAAGGCCGGAAGCAGCCTTGGGGGCTGAGGGCTGTTTGACCACCCTTTCCGCGTCCCTGGCAGCAAGGTGGAAGGGGCGCACACGCCGCGGCAGAAGCGGAGCACGCCCCTGAAGGAGCGGCAGCTCTCCAAACCGCTGAGTGAGAGGACCAACAGCTCCGACAGCGAGCGCTCCCCGGACCTGGGCCACAGCACGCAGGTACTTCCAGGCCCCCGGCACGGCCAGGGCCCCCTGAGATTCCCCAGACTACAGGCTCTGCTTTGTCATCTTCCTTGGACACTTAGTTGAGAGGAAAGGAGAGTCACTCCCAAATGCTCCAAATAAAAAGTCTTGAAGAAAGACCAGCATTAGAGAGCTGCCCTGTGTTTACTATTTCCTGCCAGGGGAACGAGCTGACCTGTGGGAATGGGCATGGAACCGGGAGTGGTGGAGTTGTCATTGTCCCACCTGCCATCACTCTCATTGGCTGTCCTTCCTCAGTCTCCACCATTCAGTCTAGGGGTCATGTGGTCAGTCAGTTGTCCCGGAGGACGGCAGCCACCGGGTCTCTGGGGATGACCCCAACGTGAGTGCCAGACCTTACGTTAGTGCATCTGTGGGCAGTGGCTGTGATTTCAAGCTGATGAGTTAACGGTATTAAAGTATTTCCATTGAAGTTCCTGAGAGTGGCTGGAAAAGAAGTCAGAAGAAACGGAGCCTCAGCAGTCGTGTTCTCTTTGGAGGCCGGGGGTGGGGGCGACAGAGCTTCGGGGTAGGGGCTTCCCTGGGCTGCTGAGGTTCTGGACTGAGGCAGGAAGTCTGTTCATTTACCTGATAAACATTGTCAAGAGAAAGCGCGTGTCAGCGTGGCCTCCTGAGTTTGATGCTATTACCCAGCTGAAAATGAGCCCGAGCCTAGAATAGCCTAGTGCCTGGGGTGAGGCATTGTCCTTCCTGTTAATCACTATTCCTGAAATACCTTTTGTTCCCGCAGACAGCAGGTCCCCACACAGCACTGCTGCCACTCTCATTATTTCTCTCCCCGCTGCCCTGGTTCTGTCTCTCTTAGCGCCACTGGGCGCCTCTCTTGCCGCCACCTCCTTCCTCCACCAGCTGCGCCTCCCGCCGCCTGGGCCGGCAGGACGGCCGCGTGGCCGCGTGGCTTTGTTCTCGTGTGTTCACCTGTCCTCTGAGGACTCTGTCCGCTCCTTCTTCCTCCTCCCCTGCCCGCCGCAGTCCGGCCAGCGGGAGGTTGCGCCACCTCCAGAGTCCGCGTCCCCGGTTCTCTCCGACCATCCCTGCTCCGGGGCTTCTCCACACACCCGGCCCCAGCCCCAGGCTCCCAGGGCTGCCTGACAGGAGACTCTTGTCCCTGCAGATTCCAAGAAAGGTGGTGTATGACCAGCTGAATCAGATCCTCGTGTCAGACGCAGCCCTCCCCGAAAACGTCATCCTGGTGAACACCACCGACTGGCAGGGCCAGGTGAGGGCAGGAAGCGCAACCCCCCCCTTGGCCTCTCCACCCCGAACTGAGCCCAGAGCCCCGGGTTCCAGTACTACTTCTGTCACTGTGCAACCTGTGGGATCTGAAGCCACTAACTTTCCCACACCTCAGCGTCCCTGTATGTGGGAGAGCAGGAGCAGTCCCACCTGGCGCCATCAGTGCGCCACAGGCCATGGCAGCACAGTGGGATCGAGCACTTTGAGAAGCTCCACGTGCTGGAACATGCCGGGGTTGGTCCTGGTTCCCACAGAGGTGACTCAGTGGGGCCAGAGCAGCTCTGCCTGCTCCCACCCGTTAGACGTTGGTGCCAGGACCCCCAGAGCACGGGCTACAGAGGAACACTAGTGTCAGAAAGCCCCTCAGCTTTCCCGTCTGTGACAGTCAGCGGTCACCTCTCCTACTCTCTGAGTGGCAACAGGAAACCTGGCCACCTTTGCCCACCTTCAGTCCAAGCTACAGAGGACAAGGGCCCTGCAGCTCAGCCTAGGCCTTGCTTGTCCTCGTGGGGGATCCATGTGCCCTCACCTATGTCCCTTCTCCTTCCCCTCCCCACCCCAGTACGTGGCTGAGCTGCTCCAGGACCAGCGGAAGCCTGTCGTGTGCACCTGCTCCACCGTGGAGGTCCAGGCCGTGCTGTCCGCCCTGCTCACCCGGATCCAGCGCTAGTAAGGGCACCGCTCCCCTCTGCTGCCCTCCCTCCCACCCTGACTTCCAAGCGAGGACAGGACGCCCTGGCCTCACCAGACTGAGAAACCGCAATGGGGTGTGTGGTTGGGGCGCAGCGTGGGCTGTAGCACTCGAGAGCCCCTGGCGGCCGCAGCAGCTCCTGCCCCCGGCTCCCTGCCTCGACTTCGACTTGCTTCATCCTCTTCTTAACCTGCCATAGGGAGGAGAGAACCCTGGGGTTTTAAACGGACCTTTTACTCCTTCCTTCCTTCCTTCCTTCTAAGTGAAACGTGCTGCTTGACAGTCGAGAACTGGGGTTCCCCTAGGGCCTTCTCAGAGGGGCCAGAGGCCCCTGCCCGAGTGGCCACTACAGATTCCAGAGTCGCAGGGCGCACACCCAGGCGAGGCGTGGCGCTGCCGCGTTCACGTCAGCCTCAGCTATTCCATCTCCTTGCTGGGCAACCAACTGGGCTCTGATCCTGGATTTCCTCTTAATTGCAAAAGCACTGTGGCTTATTGTCCATGTCATTCTGTTTTATTTTGCGTATTATTTTGCTTCCCCTGCGGGTTCTTGAGATCGTGGAGAGTCGGCCCTTGGGGTCCCCCTGAGGAGGATCCTGGCGACCCCGAGTTCTGTGACGCTCCCCTTCCTCCCCAGCTGCAACTGCAACTCTTCCATGCCCCGGCCAGTGAAGGTGGCCGCGGTGGGGGGCCAGAGCTACCTGAGCTCCATCCTCCGGTTCTTCGTCAAGTCGCTGGCCAGCAAGACCTCCGACTGGCTAGGCTACATGCGCTTCCTCATCATCCCCCTCGGTAAGGCTGGCCGCCACTGGGAGCCCTAGTCGGGCTACGTGCTCCCACCAGCTGGTCCTGCTCCCAGGGCAGGGGGGCGGGTGGGCCGCACCCTACTTCATCTCCAGACCAATTCGCCGTCTCTGGTTTTCCACCAACCAGGTTCTCACCCAGTGGCCAAATACCTGGGCTCCGTCGACAGTAGATACAGCAGTTCCTTCCTTGACTCTGGCTGGAGAGATCTGTTCAGTCGCTCGGAGCCTCCAGTGTCAGGTAGGGGCCCCTTGGCAGGCAGCTGTTCCCCAGGTTCACAGAGCCAGCCTCGGCGGGGGAGGATCCGGAGATCATGCTGCTCTCCCCGCACTGTCACCTCCCAGGCACTCTGCACGCTCGCTTTTCCAGTAAGTATCCATTAGCAGAGGCTTGTTACATGCTGCCCTTCCGCTCTGGACAGTTTGAGCCTCTGCACGTCTGGAGTGAGTGAGGAGGGCCACGTGCAGGGCGGGCAGTGGACACCTCTAGTTGTAGGGATGAAATCCAGGAAGCAGAGCATAGTTATCGAGTAATCTCTTAAGAAATGACAGGCACTGCCCCAGCCAGGGTTTCCCTGAATACCGGGTATAGGTGGCAGGATCAGAACGAGGCCGAGTTCCTCCAGGCAGGGGGAGTGACAGCCTGGCGAGGCTGTGACGAAGGGCTGAGCAGAGATCGGTGGGGCGAGGCTCCTGTGGGTTGACAGATGGCCATGAACACAGGCAGGAGCAAGTGGGCATGACAGGAAGGGTGTGGTTAGCCCAGGAAAGAGCAGGACTTTGAGAAGTACAAATGTGAAGGTCGGAGGGAGAGACCCATCCTTGGGTTCATGCCTCCTTCAGTTCAAAACCAAAGGGCTCTCAGCCCTTCCTTAGTTCAGCCCTCCCCCCCCAGTCCTGTGGAGTTTCAGGAGGTGCTCCCCGGGGTCTGCAGGGTTGCCTGCTGAAACCGACGGCAGCTGTTGCTTGGCTTTCCTGCAGAGCAACTGGACGTGGTGGGGCGGGTGATGCAGTACGTCAACGGGGCGGCGGCGACGCACCAGCTCCCCGTGGCTGAAGCCATGCTGACCTGCAGGCACAAGTTGTAAGCTTGGCTTTGGGGGGTCACAGGAATATCGAGTCTTCCCTGCATTTGCACTTTCCCTCTCCGTACCCCACGGCACGTCCCTTCATAGGAACCCGAGAGGGTGAGAGGGATTTTACCACCTCCCATTGGCGCTCCTTCCTTGCCCGGCCTCCCACTGCAGGGGCAGGTGCCAAGAGCAGAGCACCTGTCTGGTGGCTGAGCTCAGATGCGGGAGCAGTGAGCGTAGTTTGCACAGTCAGCTCTTTTGCCCCATTTTGTGTGCTCCATGTGTACCACAAGTAATAGACCCTCGTGCCACCCCGAGATGTGATGGGATGAAGTGTAGTATTCTGGGTTCCTTAGAAGCCACGGTAAAACAGGAAGTTCTTACGTCCCCGCGCCCCACTCAGTCCGACCTGCTCACTGCAGAGCTTTCCTGTCTCCCAACAGCCCTGATGAAGACTCCTACCAGAAGTTCATTCCCTTCATTGGCGTGAGTACTGACTGCCCTCTGCTCTGTGCCCCACCCGTTCTCCCGGCCCTCCCATCCTTCCCATCCTCCCTGACACTCACACAAAAATAAAAGATTCATCTAGAACAGCGGTTGTAGGGGTCCCCCCAGGGGACACCTGGCAGTGTCTGGAGACATTTCTGATTATCACAACTGAGGGCGGGACCTGGGACGCTGCTGTACACCTCCAGTGCACGGGACGGTCCCCAGCGCAGGGAACGACCTGGCCCCATGCGGCAGCAGTGCCGAGGCGGAGGGGCCCTGGGCTGGGGCATGTACTGGGCTGCCCCTCTTGGTGTCTGTCCTCCCTTTCTGGATCACAGACTATCCCCAGAGTCATCCCTGGTGTCTCCTGTTTATTGCACCAGGCCCTGGACTTGGTGCCTTGGCCCAGGGCATGATATCCGAGCTCAGCTTCCGCAGGCTTCAGGGAAGAGGGCACTGCCTTGAAATAATGAAAGATGATATTTTGAAGAGAAATCTGAGAAATAGATACTGCCGTCTTCAGGGTCAGATAGACCACTGAGAGGAAGGGTTTCTTATCCTTGCGGTTAGTTGGGGAAAATCTCTATACTAGTTAATTTTGAAAATAAAGGAAAATGGCAGGCATGGTGGCTCGTGCCTATAATCCCAGCACTTTAGGAGGCCGAGGCTGGAAGATCACTTGAGGCCAGGAGTTCAAGATCAGCCTGGACAACATGGAGAGACCCTGTCTCTGTGGGGAAAAAATCAGCCGGGCATGGTGGCACGTACCTGCAGTCCCAGCTACTCAGGAGGCTGAGGCAGGAGGATCGCTTGGGCCCAGGAGTTCCAGGCTGCAGTCAGCTACGATCACACCACTGCCCTCCAGCCTGGGCAACACGCCCTGTCTCTGAGAGTGAAAAGGGGAGGGGAATCGAAAGGAAGAACCTCTTGGGGCTAGTATGCTATGGAAGCAGGACTGAAAACTCAGATTCCATTCCATTCATAAGACCTTCTAATTTCCCTTCCAAACCAGCTTGTGTCTTTTCTGTCCTCTCTTTGAGGATCAGTCAGAGCTTCTAGAGGGAAGGTGTGTGTGCAGGTGAGGGGCCCGGCTCCTTGTCCTGCGCAGCCAAGGTGCTGCCGGTCTGCAGTGGTCTTGGGAGATGCCTGAGCCGGGGACACTCTGTCCGACCAGTTCCCGCTGAGCCCGGGGCCGCCCCCATGGCTGCGTTACCAGCCCCAGGACCACGGCCCACAGGCTGGGCTGGCGGTTTGGCGCTTCTCACTTTGCTGTGGGTTGCTGCTCAAGCTGGCCTCACAGCTGAGAGAGAGAAAAATTCTTTGAAAACCAAAGGAGCTGGCAGTCTCACAGAGCCAGGGGAACGCAGGGAGAGGAGAATTGTATCCAGGAGGCCCAGGGTGTCGATTTGTTCTTCTCCAGGAACCAAAGTAAGGTCGTGTGGAAAATTGGGGCAGACCTCGGGAGTGTGGCCTTGTGCTCCTGGCAGCACCTGTCCCAGCTCCTCAGAGTCTGGCCTCAGGCCTCCCGGCTCCAGCTCTGGCTCCTCCAAGTCTGGCCTCTGGGGCTGGGCCAGGTGATAGGGCACAAGACGTCACCAGGCACTTCAGACACAGCCTGGATGGTCACATCATCTTTCTCTGGCTGTGTCCTTTTCTGGCCACTGGAGGGCGCCCTCTGTCCTTTCCAGAATTCTCTATGGAGACTTGAAAATCCCCAAGGACTACCCCCACCCCAATTCGGTAGGATGATTCCAGGAAAGCCAGAGAGGGGAGTGCTGGCATCACCCCTTAGCACAGAGCACGGCCTCTGCCACGAGAGCTCCTGTCCCCACAGGTGGAGCCAGGGTCCCAGGCCCCTCCTCACGTGGTGTCCCCAGGGCACTGACACAGCTCTGGCCCTGGACCTTCAGCCGAGAGAAGAGCTGCTCAGGCCCCGAGTCGTGTTTGGAACTGGGTTTTTGTCTCTGTTTTCCCGACGTCTCTTAGAGACCAGGATGCTCTGGATTTGCAAAGATTTTAAAGGCTGCAATAAAACAATGTGTAGCGATGGCTGCGGTTCTGGCCGCCTGCTTCTGGGGGCTTTGATGTGTATCTCTCCCCATGCAGGTGGTGAAGGTGGGGCTGGTTGAGGACTCTCCCTCCACTGCAGGTGAGCTGGTCTCCGTGTCTTCCTTGGGGTGGGGCGGTGCCTGCCCCGTCCTCTCTCCCATCCAGGGGGCCTGAAGTTGGAGGCCCTGGATGTCCTAGGGGAAACCAGCATGTGAGCAGGAAGGACGTGGGCACCCTCGCCCCAGTTGAAGTGGTGGCCGGGGGAGGGGCCAAGGCCCAGGGAGGGAGGCCAGGATGGCTTCCTCCAGCCATCTGTGTTTGTCCCCCGACCAGGTGACGGGGACGATTCACCTGTGGTCAGCCTTACTGTGCCCTCCACGTCGCCACCCTCCAGCTCGGGTCTGAGCCGAGATGCCATGGCCACCCCGCCCTCCTCCCCGTCCATGAGCAGCGCCCTCGCCATCGTGGGGTAAGGCTCCCGCCGCACCTGCCTGTCCTGTGTGCCCCTCCATCAGCACCCAGCAACCCCACTGATTCCAGGGACAGCACATGGGCTTGGGAAGTGGCAGCAGGGCGAGGTCACTGGAGCTGGAATGCAGGGACGAGGTCCGGCGGCCCAGGCATGAACAGCGCAGCGAAGCAGAGGATGCTGTCCGCTGTCCCCCGTCTCGCGGAGCTGCAGGCTTGGATGAGACGGTGTCGGCAGAGAGGCCTTTTTTAACTGCGAAGCGCCATGCAGGGGTCTGGCTGTGGGACTTCTAGGCGGCAGGAAGAGCGTGGGCCTGGGGACGAGATGCAGCTGGGTTCCGGCGGCTCTGTCTTCCACCCGCCGTGTCCCTGGACGCGTTGCTCAACTTCAGTTCTGTCTTCTGTGTAGTAGAGGTGAAACGACCACCTCACATCACTGTCGTGTGACTTAAGTAAGAACGTGTGTGTGCCGGGCTCGGTGGCTCACGCCTGTAATCCTAGCACTCTGGGAGGCTGAGGCGGGCGGATCACTTGTAGTGCAGGCTAAGTTTAAGACCAGCCTGAGCAAGAGCGAGACCCCATCTCTACTAAAAATAGAAAGAAATTCATTGGCCAACTACAAATATAGAGAAAAAATCAGCCGGGCATGGTGGCGCGTGCCTGTAGTCCCAGCTACTCAGGAGGCTGAGGCAGCAGGATCACTTGAGCCCAGGAGTTTGAGGTTGCTGTGAGCTAGGCTGACGCCACAGCACTCACTCTAGCCTGGGCAGCAAAGCGAGACCAAAAAAAACAAAAGAACACGTGTGTTAGTGCTGGACACGCAAGGTATCCCGTCCTTGCTGGGCGCTGGGACCAGAGCAGCCACAAAGCCAGGCGGTGCCCACCCATCGTGCAGTGAGCCAGACTCAGACTGCTGAGTGAGCGGTGATGGTGGGGCGTGTCTTCAGGATCCCGCCTCTCTAAAGCTTAGATGAAGCTAAACATCCGCTGTTCAGGGAGCAACGTTGTGCCCAGGCCCGGGAGTGGGAGGGTGCTCTCCCAGGACGAGCCCTGCGCAGAGGAGAGCTGGGCAGGGCCAGAACCTCCGGCAGGAACAGCCGCTGTGCTCACCCCCACTTCCCTTTCTTCCGCCTTCACCTCTTTCTCTCCTATAGCAGCAGAGAGGGAGGCCCTGGCCAGGGAATTTTCCAGAAGTGCCAAGGGCAGCGGCACAGCCTAGGCTGGACCTCGGCGCTCGTCCACCCGCCCTCTTGGCCTGCTCCGCGGCGCCTGCTGCTTTGCCATTAGGGACAGTGCGGGAGGAGGCGAGATCCCCACAGGGCCGCGCTACGCCCAGTGACCTGGAGGTCTCCGTCCCCCCGCGACTGGGAGGCCTTGGGGTCGCGGGTACCTCCACCTCCTTTGCCTCCCGATTGAATACGTTCCTTAGCGGAATGCAGAAATGGGGCAGGAAGAGCAGAGTGAGATGCTCCCTGCCGTGTCCTGTTGTGTCTGACACTCCTTTCAGGACACAGCAGCCTTCTGCCCGGGAGTCAGACTGTGGCTGAGCTAAAAGTGCCATAAATATGGAAAGCCACAGGCAGGCCCCACTCGCTCCCCGACCCTCCACTTGGCGTTCACCAGGCCTTGCTTGTGGGGCACATGTGTGTGCATGCATGTACATACGTGTGCAAGTGTGTGTTCTCCCTTCTCTGTGTCCCTCATCCTCCTGTGATGTTTTTTTTTGTTTTTTTTGTTTTTTTTTTTTTTGAGACAGAGTCTCACTTTATTGCCCAGGCTAGAGTGAGTGCCATGGGGTCAGCCTAGCTCACAGCAACCTCAAACTCCTGGGCTCAAGCAATCCTGCTGCCTCAGCCTCCCAAGTAGCTGGGACTACAGGCATGTGCCACCATGCCCGGCTAATTTTTTTTTTATATATATATATTAGTTGGCCAATTAATTTCTTTCTATTTATAGTAGAGATGGGGTCTCGCTCTTGCTCAGGCTGGTCTCGAACTCCTGAGCTCAAATGATCTGCCCACCTCGGCCTCCCAGAGAGCTAGGATTACAGGCTTGAGCCACCGCGCCCGGCCTGATGTTTTTATTTGGTTCCCTTTCCGTGTCCTATGCACTCATCCTCGTGGCTCTGTCCTCAGGCCAGCCTCATTCTCCATCCTACGAGGGCCGAGGCTGGCCTTTGTCCTGCCCCGTCGGGCCGAGCACTCAGAGCCGGGGCAGAGCCAAGCTCTCGCCCTTGTCTCCCTGCCCCAGGAGCCCCAGCAGCCCGTATGGGGACGTGATCGGCCTCCAGGTGGACTACTGGCTAGGCCACCCCGGGGAGCGGAGGAGAGAAGGTGACAAGAGGGACGCCAGCTCCAAGAACACCCTCAAAAGTGTCTTCCGCTCGGTGCAGGTCTCCCGCCTGCCCCATGGCGGGGAGGCTCAGCTTTCCGGCACCATGGCCATGACTGTGGTCACCAAAGAGAAGAACAAAAAAGGTAAGCGCGTCCCCGAGGCCAGGGCAGTCCAGGGCCAGCAGGGCTCCTGTCTCCTCTCTCAGGGTCTGGGACAGAACCTGCTCCTGGGAGACACTGGATGGGGGTGCAGCCGAGGGCCTGGAGGGGGCAGTCCCACCCCCACTGGGGGGACAAGGCCATTCCCTCTGTGATGCGGGGAGCTGAGGCCTCGATGGGCCATTGGTCACTGTGCCGAGCACCTGCGCCTCAGGGCTGAGGCAGTTACTGCCATGCGGTGAAAGGAGCCTCACTGGCCACTGCCCTCCAAGGTGGATTATATGACAGGGACCAGCCCCGCCCCCCCCACACACACACACACTGGGGAGCAGAGCATCTGCCCCAGCCTTGGGGGCCACTCCAAAGAGGCTGCACGAGCAAAAGCACATACTTTTATTTATTTGTTTATTTATTTTATTTTTATTTTTTATTTTACTTTTTTTTTTTTTTTTTGAGACAGAGTCTCACTCTGTTGCCCAGGCTAGAGTGAGTGCCATGGCGTCAGCCTCGCTCACAGCAACCTTAAACTCCTGGGCTCAAGAAATCCTCCTGCCTCAGCCTCCCGAGTAGCTGGGACTACAGGCATGCGCCACTGTGCCTGGCTAATTTTTTCTATTTTTTTAGTTGTTTGGCTAATTTGTTTCTATTTACAGTAGAGATGAGGTCTCACTCTTGCTCAGGCTGGTTTCGAACTCCTGAGCTCAATCCATCCTCCCGCCTCAGCCTCCCAGAGTGCTGGGATTACAGGCGTGAGCCCCCGCACCCGGCCACACATAGTTATTTTTAAGAGTCGAGGGGCATACGGTCTCTGGGTGAGAGGGCGGCCCTGCAGCCTGTGCTCTGGGAGAGCGAGGCAGGGATCCCGTAGCAAGGCCAGCGCTGAGGCAGCACCTGCTACTGTCGGTGCCAGCTAGGGACCTGCGGTGCTGGCGTGGTCCCAGATCCTGCCTCCTGGGGGCATTCCCGAAGCAGCTGTGCCCATTTCTGCAGAGTCCCCAGGGTCGGGCAGGGTCCATGCCAGGCCCGCAGCCAAAACCCAGGGACCGTAGCACAGAGACTTGCAGGGGGCAGCCGTCAGCTGAGCAGGGGTGGGGAGGGGAGCACCCCAGCTCCCCCGGGCCTGGTCAGCACGAGCTGTGCTGCGTTGGCCTCCCTCCCAGAGCGCACCCGGGACAGGGCGGCCAGCCCCTGCCCCGCAGGCTGCTGGGACATTCCAGCCAGAAGGGACCTGAGGGACCACCTGGCCCCAGGTCCTCACTGCACAGAGGAAGACAGCAAGGCCAGGAGCAGGATCTGAGCCACGGTCCAGCCCAGTGCCTGGACTGGGTCAGCAACTAGAAGCTCCTGACCCGCTGCCTGGAGCCAGGCCGTGCAGGGGAGAGACGGCTTCTGGCCAGTTATCCCCGCCACGGGACACGGGGAGAAGGTGGCTGTTTCTCCAGGGGCTGTGACAGGCGGGTCCCGCTTCCTTTCCAGTCCCCACCATCTTCCTGAGCAAGAAACCCCGAGAAAAGGAGGTGGACTCCAAGAGCCAGGTCATCGAGGGCATCAGCCGCCTCATCTGCTCTGCCAAGCAGCAGCAGACCATGCTGAGAGGTACGGGGAGAGCAGGAGAAGGGGGCCCGAGCGGGAAGGCGGTGGCCCTCCCCAAGGGGCCCTGGGAGGTTGCCCGAGCAGCCCTGGTCACTCTCCTCTCCCTGCAACCTAGTGTCCATCGATGGGGTCGAGTGGAGTGACATCAAGTTCTTCCAGCTGGCAGCCCAGTGGCCCACGCACGTCAAGCACTTTCCAGTGGGCCTCTTCAGTGGCAGCAAGGCCACCTGAGGCCTGTGCCCCGGCCACTCTGCCTCCTGGCACTGCCACCAGCCTCACCGCCTGCGGGCAGGGGGAGGCCAGCAGGCCCAGGCCAAGCACCCCCTTCCCTGGCACTGGGCCCTGCCTCTCCGCTGGCCAGGCCTGAAGGACACTGCCACTGCCCAGGCCACCCTGTGCGGCCCCCACCTGTCTCCCTCGCTCCCTCCTGCTCCATGCCGAGGGCGTGTTGGTTTTGCCTTCTGGTGCCCTAGCCCCTGGAGCTGAGTTCTCCAGGCCTTCTTCACCCCGTTCCAGCCTCTTCCTCGAGGCACCAGTTCCCTCCTGGGGACAGGAGACCTGGCAGCCTGGGCCTCGGCAGGAGAGCCGTCCTCCCACAGCCCTCCGGCCGCGGATCTCGTCCTCTGAGGCCGCTGCCAGATGCCACCCACTCCGCCACCTGACGCGGGGCCCAGGCCACTTCCTACTCCTGCGGGCTTCCCCGCCTGTCCCACGGCTTCCACTGGGGACGCCCCAAGCCTGTGGGACCCTCCCCACTGCACACGGGGCAGGAGGCAGCACCCTCAGCCCAGGACCCCGTTACTGTGGTGACACGTGTGTTTCTGGGATGGAGGGGCCCCCCAGTCTTCCCCGTGCACGACCTCTTGCCACCCTCCAGGTCCCCTGCAGGCGTCCGTGTGTCCTGAGTGTTATTTTAGTTCTCTGCACGGCCAGTCTCTTGGTGGTTCTGTGCGACGCTCCCTGTCCTTGTGGCTTCCTCCCTCGTGGCTGACGCTCCCCGGCACCCCCGACCCACCCCAGCCTGGACCCCAGCCCACCGGCGCACTGCGTGGCCCAGCCCCGTCCCGTCTTCTCCCTCTTCACGCCGAGTCCTGTCGTCTGTGTGCCTCTCCTGCTGTTCTTCCCCCTCCCTGTCCCTCCTGCCTCGGTTGAGCCGCCTTGGCCTCAACTGCCGCGCAGGGGAGGCTGAGGGCGCGGCTGTCCTCGAGCCGCTGGCACCGCCAGAGCTTCTCTCGCCCTTCCACTCCTTCCCGGAAGTTTTTGCACAGAACTTCATTTCGAAAGTGTTTTTCTCTTTCTCCACGCCTCCCCAGACTGCCCTCAGCTCTCCCCGGGCCCAGCCCTGCTGTCCAGAGCACCCTTGGGCCGGGGAGAGGAGACGGGGCGGGAGGGACCGAGGTGATGTTGGGTTTTTCATTCAATAAACCGGTGGTTTCTTACCGACGCCTTGGGCTTCTGCGCCCTCACTGCGCCCGGAGCCATCCTCGCCCAAACAGAGGTGGCCTTGCCCCGTGTTCTCAGTGATGGACACAGGCATGGAGGGGTCTTGCCCAGCAGGGGGCTGGCGGAGGTCAGAAACAGACACCATCCCCACACCGAAATCCCATGTGCCCAGGCCCCGCCGTCCTCAGGCCCCGGCTCCTGGGCAGTGACCGGTTGAGGGCTTGCTGGGGGGTGGGGGGCCCTGCGGCCAGACAGCCCAGGCAGGGAGGCCAGCAGAACCTCCGTGCGCCCGAGAGGGTGTGAGTGTCGCCACGGGGCAGAGGGCAAGGGGCCTGAGGCCCCCCAGGAGCTGGGTGGTCAAGCAGGGCAGCGGAGCCCGGAGTCCCACGGGAGGGGTGGGACGCACAGGCTGGGACCCCCAGCTCCTGGCCCTCTCGGGTGCCGTCTCAGAAGCTAGGGGGTGAGCGTGACGCCTGACTCCACACCCCCAGCCTCCCTCCTGGGGCAGTGAGCGCCCCACCCCACTCAGTCCCCTCACCTAGAGGCTGCCCCGCCTCCCCTCCACGGGGCCTTCCCCACGCACTGCAGACGTGCGTGAGGAGCAGCTCCTGCGTTGAAGGCAAAAGACTCCCCAGGTCCCAGATTCCCTCTGCTGCCTGAGCGCTAAAGCCCGGAAGAGCCCTTAGTGTTCCCACCTCCATCTCCTCCCACGGCACAATCCCACCGCACGTCCCTTACCAAGGCCGCCAGCGACCCGGCTGCCAGGTCCTCCTGTCGGCAACATCGGGTGCAGATACTCGCCTGCTGCCCGACTCTCTCTCCCCACCTGGCCTGTGGACAGAGCTCCGTTCTCCCGCCGCGCCGGCCGCTCCTCCCAGCCTCGGAAGCCCCTGTCCCCACGCACAGCGGCGTGAGGTCTGCTCCTCCCGCGGACGTCCCTCTGGTGAGGGGACGCTCCCTTTAGCTGCTGAGGCCAGAATCCTTGGGGCCCTCCTGGCTTCCCTTTCTCCCACACCCAGCGCCCAACTCTGGCGGCTCCCGCACTCCTGGCCACCGCTGGCGTTTCTCTTCCCTCCTCTGGACGTCGCAGTTGCCTGATTACCTCTCTGCTTCCACCCCACTCCCCGTGCTCTGTTCTCCTCACGTAGCCAGAGAGGGCTTTGTAAAATGTTGACCAGGTCATGTTAAATTGCTGGTCCACACTGTCCAGTGCTTCCCATTCACTGGGAATATAATCCAAAGCCCTCGGTAGCCTGGGAGGCCTAGCTGATCCGACCTCCTGCCAGTACCTGCCCTCCTCTTACTCCTCCCCTCCCCACGGCCCCTGGACGTGCCCCGACTCCCCAGCACGGCCTGCCTCGGGGCCTTTGCACAGGCTGTGGGGCCTGCCTGCCCTCACCTGCCCCTGGTTCACGCTGCCCCTGGAATGAGTTGCTCCTCATTCCATTCTCAGCTGTAACCTCACCCGGGAGGCCTGCCCTTTCTTCTTACCCTGCTTTTTCTTATTAGTACTTCTCACTCTTGGCACCAATAGCTTTTCTCTCGCACCAGAATGAGAGCTCCAAGCAAAGAGGGACATTTTTCCCCTGCCACATCCTGGGCACCCAGCATACGCCTGGCCCTACCCATCACAGGGGCACAGTCAATTCTTGTTGACAAGGGAGACCCCTCTTGCTGCTGGAATGGGGCCCTCATCCACGGTGCTACTCAAGGTGCTTGAGCAGCTGCCTCATCAAACGACACCTGAGTTTTCTTGCAGGCCCTGGAGCAAGACAGGGACCCTTTTTTTTTTTTTTTTTTTTCCTGAGACAGAGTCTCACTTTCTTGCCCAGGCTAGAGTGCTGTGGCATCAGCCTAGCTCACAGCAACCTCAAACTGCTGGGCTCAAGCGATCCTCCTGCCTCAGCCTCCCGAGTAGCTGGGACTACAGGCATGCACCACCATGCCCGGCTAATTTTTTCTATATACTTTTAGTTGTCCAGCTAATATCTTTCTACTTCTAGTAGAGACGGGGTCTTGCTCTTGCTCAGGCTGGTTTCGAACTCCTGACCTTGAGCAATCCTCCTGCCTCGGCCTCCCAGAGTGCTAGGATTACAGGCGTGAGCCACCGTGCCCAGCCAACTTTTATTTTAGAATAGATTTACAGAAAAGTTGCGAAGATGCTGCAGAGGGCTGTGCAACTGCTGCCAGTTTCCCTTGTGAACGCGTCACACTCGTGTAGTGTGTCTGTCACAGCTAAGTAGCCAGCAAGGTACGGTATTAACTGAAGTCCATATTTTATGGACGTTGTTTTTCCCTAAAGTCATTTCTCTATTCCAGAATCCCATGCAGGGCACCACTCTGCGCTTAGTCATTCTGACTCCTGGGGCTCCTTAGGGCTGTGACATTTGTCTCAGACTTTTTTTTTAAATTTTTATTTATTTATTTTTGAGACAGGATCTTGCTGTGTTGCCCGGCCTAGAATGCATCACAACCTCAAGCTCCTGGGCTCAAGCGATCCTCCCACCTCAGCCTCCAAGTCACTGGGATGACAGACACGAGTGTCTCAGACCTTTTTTGATCTCTATTTTTGATGACCTTGACAGTTTTGAGGAGTACTGGTCAGGCACCTTGTAGAATGTCCCTGGACTAGGGTTTGTCAGATGTCCCCGTAGCTACACCGAGGTTGCCGGTTTCGGGAGGGAGACCTGGAAGGGAAGCGCCACTCTCAGGACACCCCATCACGGCACACGCCAGCAACATGACGTCACCGGTGCCGACCCCCACCTGCATCAGTTGAAATGCCTCCATCCAGGGGATTTCAGACTAACATTTTTTGTTTTGTCTTGTTTTGCTTTGAGACAGAGTCTCACTGTGTTGCCCAGGCTAGAGTGAGTGCCGTGGCATCAGCCTCGCTCACAGCAACCTCAAACTCCTGGGCTCAAGCAATCCTCCTGCCTCAGCCTCCCGAGTAGCTGGGACTACAGGCATGCGCCACCATGCCCGGCTCATTTTTTCTATGTATATTAGTTGGCCAATTAATTTCTTTCTATTTATAGTAGAGACAGGGTCTCGCTCTTGCTCAGGCTGGTTTCGAACTCCTGACCTCGAGCAATCCACCCGCCTCGGCCTCCCAGAGTGCTGGGATTACAGGCGTGAGCCACCGCACCCGGCCCAGACTAACGTTTTAAACAACGTCTTTCATCACCGCACTGCTGTGTCCCAGGGCAGACGGCACTAATGGCTCCCACTGTCACCCGCTGGGCATTTCCTTTCAGCCGGGCTGCTGGGGGCGTTTGGTGTTTACAGGGTGTATTTCACTGAGCCCCCAGAGTAGCCCTTTGAAGCCAGTTCTGCCGGCGCCTCCTTTCCACAAGGGACCGCTGCGGGCAATGCCTCCCGACGCCCGTGCCCAGCCACGCCCCTACACCCCGAACACCCGCAGACACCCTGAACCTCGTGCGGCTAAACGGGACCCTGCGTTCCCTCAGTCCCCCCGTCTGGTCTCAGGGCACCAGCGTCCATCCTGTTACTCAGGCCAGACACCAAGGAGCCATCCTGCGTCACCCCCGCTCCCCACCCGTCAGCGACGCCTGTCCCTGCTGCCTCCTAGCCCCACGCCCAAATGCAGACCCGAGGATGCCCTGCGGATACAGACCCGTGTCCGCCGCTCCACCTGCCCCTGCAGTCGCCCTCTGCCCCCCTCGTCCCCCTCTCGCCACACCCCACCTGACCTTGCAGTGATCCGGTCCCTCTCCCGCCGCAGGGAGCGACTCCTCTTCCTGTAGGACGCCATCCACACAGCACCTCCTGGGAGACGCTCTCCCGGCCACGCGCCCCAAGCCCCCTCGTCCGTCTCTATCTCAGCCCTTCTCCACAGAGTTCACCGTCGCCCAGGAGGCTGGGCTGACGTCTCCTAGCTGCGGCTCTAGCACCCGCACTCCGCCTCGATCGGGGCGAACGAATGAGTGTGGGGTTAGGGAACTTGTCCCTGGCACACAGCTCGGCTGCGGAGACGCCAGGTCTCTAACCGGGTCAGCTAACTCTGGGGCATCTCTCAAGGGCCCACTTGGGAGGACCCACCCGCCCAACCACCCGTATGTAGGGCACCTATTCAGTTCCTACTACGGTCAGTTCCTGTCCTGGGTGTGCTGATGCCGGGACGAACACGCGGTGGGTCCTCCTCACCTACACGGCTGGCCTGGGGGACAGGAAAACAGGCCACTGCCACACGGCAGGCCAGGCTGCACGGGCGCACACGGAAGGGGCATCTACTCCAGCCTGGGGGAAAAGGTGTCCAAGAAGATGTCCCAAAGGAAATGACACCTGAGCAGCATCTTAGAGACATCTGACAGGATGGGCGTGCTGAGCACAGGAAACAGCATGTGTCAAAACCAGGGATACAAGAGCGTGGCCTGCACCATAAACCACACGGGCCTCGGCGCGGCTGATGGGGATGGGGAGGGGCGGGAGGGGAGGGACGCGGAGTCCAGGGTGCTGACAAGCCTGGCACCTGTTGTCACTGCTCTGCCAGAGCAAGGGCGGCTGCTGCATCCTGAGATAATGGGCCGCTGATAACGGGTCTCAGGCAGAGAAGTGAGACTGTGGAATTTAGAAAGATCATTTAGCTACAACAGACAGGAGGAAACAAGACCTGGTTGGCAAACCAGATGGGTTTGAAGGCTGTTGCAGCGCTTTGGAAAAGATGTGATGAGGACACAGCCCAAGGGCGGTAGAAGGATGGGAGAGGAATGAGTGAGCCCAATTAACAGGTTTTGGTGGCTGCTTAGAAGATGGGGTTGAGAAGTGTTACAGCTCCTTTAGAATTTGTCTAGCAGGTTTGCCTGTCCTCACCGGAAGACACCCCCCCATGGAAAAAAAAAAAGAAAAAGAAAATGGGGTTGAAGCTGGGCGAGGTGGCTCACGCCTGTAATCCTAGCACTCTGGGAGACCGAGGCAGGAGGATCATTTGAGCTCAGGAGTTCAAGACCAGCCTGAGCAAGAGCAAGACCCCATCTCTACTAAAAATAGAAAGAAATTCATTGGTCAACTAAAAATATATAGAAAAAATTAGCTGGGCATGGTGGGGCATGCCTGTAGTCCCAGCTACTCAGGAGGCTGAGGCAGCAGGATCACTTGAGCCCAGGAGTTTGAGGTTGCTGTGAGCGAGGCTGATGCCATGGCACTCTAGCCCAGGCAATACAGTGAGATGCTGTCTCAAAAAAAAAAAAAAAAATTAGCCAGGCGTGGTGGCACATGCCTGTAGTCCCAGCTTCTCGGGAGGCCGAGGCAGGAAGATTGCTTGAGCCCAGGAGTTGGAGGCTGCACTGAGCTATCATGACACCACTGCACTCCAGCCTGGGCAACAGAGTGAGACTCTGTATCAAAAACCTAAAAAGTCAAGGACAAAGGCTGTCTGACGGGCATGAACAGGCAGGCGGCAGGACATCCCCACAGGAGATGTGGACAGGAGGGGGAGGGCTGGGTTTAGTGTAAGAAGGTTGAATTAGAACTCGGGGGAGTGACCTGGCTGGACATGGGACTGGGGCCTCCTTCGCGGGCGGCGGAGCTGACACTGGGACGAGGGGAGGGGGCTGATCTCCCTCCGTGCCGGCCACGTGGGCACCTCCTGTCGGCGCCAGACAGCACTTGGTCGTGTTCAGACCCGTTTCTGTTTGCTCCCTCACTGTGGCCGCTTTCCTTCTGGACGTGTCTTCTCTCCAGCCACCTGCAAGCAGGGCTGCCCCTGTGTCTCGCCCTGTCCCCCACCTTCCACTCCCCAGCGCGAGGGGGGGGGGGCTGCGCCCCCGAGCTCGGTGGTGAGGGTGGTGAGGAAGGGCGTCTGCGACATCCACAGCAGAGCGTTAAGACTTCACGTCGTTTTATTCCGTTCTCTGGATGACCCAGCAAAGTGGCTACTAGGAAGCCAGCAGATGAAATAACAGACCACAGGCAAATGCTGACACTCTCGGCTCTGAACCTTGCTGGGTGTGACCAGCATCCTGGCCGCCGAGCAGGCAGGGCCCCTCTGGCGCGGCTGTGAGGCCAGCAGAAAGACGCAGTGTCCCGCGTGCCGCCAGGACAGGATGGGAGCCTCTCAGGAGCTTCCAGCAGCTCGATTCTTGCTCGGTGGCAGAAAGAACAACCGCCATCGGCATCCAAGGTGGAACAAACCGGCTCCTTGGGATGGGGGTGGGGGGACGTGGTCTCTGTGGAGCCTCTGATCTTGAGTGCTTCCGGGAAAATCTGCTGACGTTTTGAGGGGCATGACGTCCTCGGTGGAAGTGCCCCCAACCACTTCAAAGAACAGGAGGGACACCAGCCGAAGGAAAGAAAGAATTTAAGACGGCAGATTTCAGTGGGATGAGTGCTTCCAAGGATCCGAAGGGGTGGGGTAGGCCCACGGTGGGCGGGATTTTCAGGAGAAAACAGTAACATTAGAAGTAGCAAGAACAACTTCCCAGGCATGGGATGGGGGTGGGGGCGCTGCTGAGCTCTGCAGAAAATGGGATAAGGCTGTGGTCCCCAACCCTGGGCTGCAGCCTGTTAGGGACCTGCCACAGAGCTCTGCCACCGTGCTCCCCTCCCCCAATCCGTGGCAAAATTGTCTTCCATGGAGCTCAGGAATGGGGTGGGGACACAGCCATAGGTGAGCGGCAGGTGAGGCGAGTGAGTCTTCATCTGCATTTACAGCCGCTCCCCATCGCCGCCACCACCCACCCCCGCCCACCCCCCGTCCATGGAAAAACTGTCGTCCACGGAAGCAGTCCCTGGTGTGAAAAAGACTGGGGACCGCTGCCATAGGAGGTGAATCACCACTGGGCACGGATCCGTCCCTTTATTCTCCAGTGACTGAGAAGCCTTCGGCAGCCTGGCATGTGGCCAGCAGCCATGGGGGGAGTGCAGGACAGTGCAGGAAGAAGTGACTGTCCCTTTCCTTGGGAGACACAAAGGACGAGCCTCAGAGACAAGATAAAAAGCCAAGTGCCGCAAGGTTAAGCGCTGGAAGCAAGATAAGAGCAGGAGGCCCTGCGGGGGACCGTCCCTCCTCCGCTCTCAGGGAGGAGCCAGCCAGCCGCCTAGAGAGACCACAGAAGCCGCCAAAGCCCCAAGCTGCAGGAGTCATAAAGGGAAGTTGAGAAATGTTCTGTTTACCCGGGGAAAGGTGGTAAAAGAAATGTGCTCCTTAATTAGACGGAGAGAAAGCAGAGCAGTGGACGTGTGCTCATCCCTGCACAGCACGTGGGCCTGCAGACACACAAGTGCACACACGCACATGCACACATGTGCACACACACGCACATGCACATACGCGAGCACACACGCACATGCATGCACATGCACATGCGTGCACACACGGAGGTGGGTGGGGCACCAGGTTCCCTGCCTCTGGGAGACCCTGTCTCAGGCTGTACGTGGAGGCTGCGTGGACTGTGCTTCCTGTGGGTGTGAACAAGAAACTCGGCCTTTACTGCTGTGGTCAGTCCTCTCCCTTGCACTGTGACACGTTCACCTGGCCTCAGGTTCAAGGACACAGCGGTCACTAGCAGCCTGCTCTCTCACGGGGCCCAGCTGCCCCCCTCCACCTCAGTTTCTTTCCTGTAAAACACAGACGTCAGAACAGCGGCTTTAAACCCAGGCTGCACATTGCAGGCACCACTGGAGATTTCTTATCATAAGGGATACCCAGGACACACCCTGGCGCCACCGAATCCCAGTCTCCCGGGGGGGACGGCCTTCTGATGAAGTTCTTCCCCGAGAGAGTCTGGGATCCAGCCCCATCGAGAACAAAGCTGCCCTGGGCTCCCGCTGCCGTTTCCCCGTGACCAGCACGTGCTGGCAAATTGGCATGGAGCATGGGCCCCCGGGCTCTGCGCACCAGGGCAGGCCCGCCAAACTGCGGCCAGCGCTTCTCTCTGCAGGTAGGCCAACGGGAGGACTGAAGGACAACAGACCCCAAATGCAGAAGACCCCAACCTTCAGGGCCCTGGAGAAAGGCTGATGAGCTGACGTTGACAGGGATAAACACAGCTCGGCACTGACGCTGGGAACAGCAGGTGCCTCTGGGGAGCGGAGCCGGACGGCCGAGGCCAGCGGTTGGGGAGAAGCACATTTCATTTTAACTTGTTTGCAGGCCTCTTGAATGTTGCACCACATGAAAATATTAGCTACCTGGGAAAAAGTCACTGGCAGAAACACAGGATTGAGAAGAAGCCAGCCAGATGTAACTGAGATGTACACGATCTAGGGTCTTAGCTGCCCACAAGCTGCACTGCAGTGGCTGTCAGAGGCAGCCCGACTTTCAGCCTTATGGGTAGACAGGTGGCATGCTCATTAGGAACACTGGCCCTCTGTGATCTGTGCAGTTCACTCCTTGTCCAGGCCACTGGGCTGAGCACTGCCTTGTGAGCAGGGTCCAGACTGACACACTAGACTACACCCAGGAGGGAGAAGGCGGGCTTGGGAAGGGTCAGGAAACCGCAGCAGGGCTAGGCAGAGGGAGGACAGGGCGGGCCACTGCTGTCTCCAGCCATCTTCGCTGGCACCACGAGTGGACTTCTTCCTGAAGGCAGAGCTGCAGCTGTGGGTGAGCTCTGTAGGGAGGCGCTCTGGGGCACAAGGGAAAACTTTCTAACCTCCAGGTTGTCTCCCATCGGAATGCAGTAAGCTTCCTGTCTCAGATGCGCTTGAGCTGAGGGTGCCGGACTGTGTCTCTGTCAGAGACGGTGCTGAGGAGACCCAGGCCCCCACGAGCATGCTGAACTGCGACTTCTTAGCCCGAACCCACCCTGAGCCAGGAGGAATCCCCGAGATCCTTGGGGTGCCAGCACCAGACCTTGCAGTGCAGCTTTTGTCCCTGGGGTGGTCATCTGCTGGTGACCACGTAGTCCCATCAACCCAGAAATGATGGCAATAGTGCCCGGTGGCCACCAAGCCAGGGCTGCAGAGAGCCAGACCTAACCTGGGCTTTGGAGGGACTTGGCAGGGCCAACAGGTGTGTTCTTCTGCTTTTTAAAAAAACTAACATTGGGCCGGGTGTGGTGGCTCACGCCTGTAATCCTAGCACTCTGGGAGGCTGAGGCAGGAGGATCGCTAAAGGTCAGGAGTTCGAAACCACCCTGAGCGAGACCCTGTCTCTACTAAAAATAGAAAGAAATTAATTGACCAATTAAAAATATATATACAAAAAACTAGCCGGGCATGGTGGCACATGCCTATAGTCCCAGCTACTCGGGAGGCTGTGGCAGGAGGATCGCTTGAGCCCAGGAGTTTGAGGTTGCTGTGAGCTAGGCTGACACCATGGCACTCACTCTAGCCTGGGCAACAAAGTGAGACTCTGTCTCAAAAAAACCCCAAAAAACTAACATTTACTGGCCAGGCGTGGTGGCTCACGTTTGTAATCCCAGCATTTTGGGAGGCCAACGTGGGAAGATCGCTTGAGACCAGGAGCTCAAGACCAGCCTGGGCAACATGGTGAGACCTCCGTCTCTACAAAAGATCAAAAAATTAGCACACGCCTGTAGTCCCAGCCACTCAGGAGGCCAAGGCAGGAGGATCGCTGGAGCCAAGGAGTTCGAGGCTGCAGTGAGCTGTGATCACGCCACTCACTCTGACCTGCCAGACGGAGTGAGACCCTGTCTCTAAAAACAAAAAGACCCTAACATTTCCTGGGTGCTGCTGTGTACCCACCGGAAGCTGCCCTGGGAGAGGAGGAGACAGGCAGGCGCTGGCCAGCACTGCGGGGCAGAGAAAGCAAGCCAACAAGAGAAATGTTACAAGGGCGAATGCGGTGGAGAGAATGCCATGGGTGCGGGGGAGGGACTGCAGGGCTGCAATCGATGGAAGCCCAGGAATCAAGGAAGGCCTCCCTGAGGGGGTGACATCCATCTGACCCCGAAAGACAGGACTGCAGACCAAAGGGGCCCAGCTTGTCTCGACCCGCATTTGCTGTGGCGGGCACCCTTAGGGCGCCGGTCGCTGTCTCGGGGAGGCCAGCCTGCCCCTGGCCACCGCTTTCTCCCTTGCAGCCAGGAGTGCCACGAGTCCCCCACGGGGACAGACGGGACCGCTCAGAAGGGAGTGCGCGACACGCCTCTAACGACAGGTGGGGCAGACCTGCGATGCACCCACTTCCGCGGCGTTCGTGAGCGCCGGGTCGTTGCACGTAGCGCCCAAGCGCCCGCACACAGCGAGCCACTGCCCGGATCAGTGTGGACGGCCTCGCTCGGGCTCAGAGCGGGCCGGGCCTCTCCTGCGCCTCAGTTTCCCCTGCCGGGCTCGCAGTGCGTTCGGCTCGCAGCCTCCCGGCCGCTCGGGCGGAGGCAATCCCGGCGGGAGGCGCGTGGGAGGCGGCGGCGGCGGGGAACGCGCCCCGCGGCCCCGCCCCGCCCCGTGCCGGGCCCCGCCCCCGGAGCCGGCCGGCGGGCGCGCTCCTTTAAGGCAGCCCGCGGGCCGCGAGCGTGCGCTTCGCCCCCTCCGACGCTGCCACGGTAGCGGCTTCACCTTTAAGGCGGCGCGGGGGCTGCTGGGAAGGCCGGCGGGATGGAGGCGGCGGGACCGGCCCTCGGCTGCGGGTCCGGGTGAGGCGGGCGGCAGCCGGAGCCGGAGCGGGAGCCGGGCCCGAGCCGTGGGCGCAGGTCGGCGCGGGCCGGTCGGGCCGGGGAGGGCGCGAGGGGCGGCCCCACGGCGCGGGCTCCCGGCCTCAGGGCGAGGGCCGGCCCCACGGCGCGGCGCGGACGCGGGCTCCCGGCCTCAGGGCGAGGGCCGGCCCCACGGCGCGGCGCGGACGCGGGCTCCCGGCCTCAGGGCGAGGGCCGGCCCCACGGCGCGGGCGCGGACGCGGGCTCCCGGCCTCAGGGCGCGGGGCGGCGCGGGGCGGCCGCGGGGGAGGGGCCGCGCGTCGCCTGCCGGCTGCGGAGGGGCTGCCGGGTCCCCTCCGCGGGAGTGAGCCCCGACCCCGCACCGGCCCCCGTTAGGGGCCCGGGGCCGCCCGAGACTGGGCCGCCGGGCCGGGCCGCGCGGTGGGCTGCGGCCGAGGCAGGGTCCGGCCTCGGCGGCCGCACCGCATTGCGTCTCCCCGGCCGAGCGGGCCGGCGCGCCCCCTGCAGGCCGAGCGTGCGGGCTTGGTGCGGGCTGCGCCCGCGGGACCCGGCACCCGGGGAGCGCCGTGTTTACCTCCTCCGGGCGGGCGGCGGTGTGGCCCCAGGCCCGGCGCCCGCTGCTCGCCCCCTCGCCTTCGCAGGCGGCACGACCATGGCCACGATGGTGCTTCCGCGGGAGGAGAAGCTGAGCCAGGACGAGATCGTGCTGGGCACCAAGGCCGTCATCCAGGGCCTGGAGACCCTGCGCGGGGAGCACCGTGCCCTGCTGGCGCCTCTGGCCACGCACGAGGCTGGCGAGGCCGAGCCTGGCTCGCAGGAGCGCTGTGTCCTCCTGCGCCGCTCCCTGGAGGCCATCGAGCTGGGGCTGGGGGAGGCCCAGGTAGGCCTGGGACACTGCTGCGGGAGGGAGGTCACGGGAGGGAGCGAGCCTTCCGGAGGAAGCCGGGAGCGTAGGAACAGAATCTGAGCAGGGAACCGTCTGTTCCCGGCAAATATCTTTGGAAGAGGTGAATGCTCTTTGGAGACCCGTCCCTGCCCCAGGAGACCCTGACCACCCTCACGCCCGCACAGAACACTGTTCCTGGCTCCCTCTACCTAGCAGAGACTGAGTGGCTTAGAGCAGAAAGGAAATCCTTAGGGAGACCCCTTTACAGTCCCCCAACAATTCATTAACAGATACGCTATCAAGGCAGTATGTTAGGTGAGAGGGATACAGCATCCAACAAGGCAGATAAGACCCCTGCCCTAGTCTGTAGGAAAAGAGACAGAAACAACCATACCCAAATAAATGTTACAAATTGTAATAAGTTCGCCAAAGAAGAGGAGGAGCTCTTGTGATAGCGTATACCAGGGAGTCTTGTCTGTTGGTCAGGCAAGACTTTTCTGAGGAAATGACAAACCAAAACCTGAAGGGAAAAGTGAACCAGCCTCTAGAAAAGGGAAGTGAGGGAAGACACTGCATGTGCAAAGGTCCTGAGGTAGGAAAGAGCTTGTGGTGGGGGAATTCAGAGAACTGTGTGACTAGAGCTTGATGGGGAAGGAGAGAAGGACAGAAGAGGCTTGTGGAGAAGCCAGGAGCCAGACTGTGGCCTTGTCACTTTGGGTTTTATTCTCAGGAAATCAGAAAGCCTTTGGAGGGCTTTAAGCAGGCAGGGGACACAGTCTGACTTAGGTTTTGTTGTGTTTTTTTTTTTGAGACAGTCGCACTCTGTTGGCCGGGCTAGAGTGCCGTGGCGTCAGCCTAGCTCACAGCAACCTCAAACTCCTGGGCTCAAGCGATCCTGCTGCCTCAGCCTCCCAAGTAGCTGGGACTACAGGCATGCGCCACCATGCCCAGCTAATTTTTTCTATATATTTTTAGTTGTCCAGCTAATTTCTTTCTATTTTTAGTAGAGACGGGGTCTCGCTCTTGCTCAGGCTGGTCTCAAACTCCTGAGTTCAAACAATCTGCCCACCTCAGCCTCCCAGAGTGCTAGGATTACAGGTGTGAGCCATGCCCCCAGCCTGACTTAGATTTTTAAAACTCCCTGTGGTTGAGTTTTAAAATGGAGAATAAGACCGGGCGCACGCCTGTAATCCTAGCACTCTGGAAGGCCGAGGCGGGCGGATTGCTCGACATCAGGAGTTTGAAACCAGCCTGAGCAAGAGCGAGACCCCGTCTCTACTATAAATAGAAAGAAATTAATTGGCCAACTAATATATATAGAAAAAATTAGCCGGGCATGGTGGCGCATGCCTGTAGTCCCAGCTACTCGGGAGGCTGAGGCAGGAGGATCGCTTGAGCCCAGGAGTTTGAGGTTGCTGTGAGCTAGGCTGATGCCACGGCACTCACTCTAGCCTGGGCAACAAAGTGAGACTCTGTCTCAAAAAATAAATAAATAAAATGGAGAATGAACCTTAGTGGGTCAAGGATTGAAGCAGGTAGCACTTGGTTAAGAAGCCATTGCTGGAACTGAAAAGAGAGGTGGCGCTTGGACTGAAGGGGTGGCTATTGGGGTACCGAGAAGGGACCAGTTCTGGATGTTCTGGAGCTAGATCCAGCAGGACCTAGGGAAGAAATAAGGGGGAGAGAGGAGGGCACATCCCTCCCAGGTTGGGGTTTAAGCAAGGTAAGGGGTGAGAGAGCCTGAGTGGAGCAGGAGTTCTGGCTCTGCCTCTGAAATTGGGGCCGCCAGGACCACATGCAGATGGAGATGTCCAGGAGGCGCTGGATGTACAAGGAGTTGAGACGCTACAGGAAAAGGTTTTGTTCCCTTCGGATCTTGGCTGAGCTCCTGCCTGGCACCATGAATCCTGGGCATGTTGTATCATCTTGGTTTCCTTGTCTTTAAAATAGGGATCATGCCATCTGCCATATATACTGCCACGCTGTTTAGGGGATTTTTTTAAAGTTGTTATGAAAACACCCGTCCCCTAGGTGTTGCTAACCAGCTAGAAAGCACAGGTCCCAGATGGCCTGGACTCTGGAAGAGCAGTGCATCCTCTGCCGGTTGCTGCTAGGGGCAGGGAAGACCACACAGGGGCCCCCCTCCCAGTGGAGCACAGCTGCCCTCACGGGGGAGTGGGGGAGGCGCCACTGCAGAAATGACCCTAGACCATGAAGGATGGAGAAAGGACGGTAGGGCCTCTGCCAAGGCTGCCAGGCAAGAAGAGCCTGGAGTTCTATAGGTTGGTGAGGGGCTGAGGCTGAGGCCCCTTTCCTGGCCCAGTGGTCCCCCAGACCATCTGGGGGTTTGGGACACATGCCCCTTGTCTATTTTGGAGCTGCAGAAAGGCAGGGGGTGCCATGGATCCTCAGCAGAAGTAGGATTGGAGTCTTTTGGTGGCCCTTCAGCCATCTATCAGGGTTTTTTGGGCAGGTGCTAGCCTGGGGGCAGGGAGCAATGGTCTCGTGGCTGTGGTAACAGGAGCTTGAGGGCAACCCCAGGGAGAGACAAAGGAAGAGTCGGAAGCTCAGAGAAGGCACAGCACCCTTGCTAGCCCTCTTCTGGGGTCCTGATCCCAGAAGGAAGGACTTGGGGACCGCCAAGCCTCCTGGGTTTGGGCCTTGGACTGTGTGGTCTGTTTGCGGCCTTGGAGGGAGCCTCCCTTGAGGAGGAGAGCACGTCAGGGCCCGAGGCCTGTAGCTCTTCCCAGGAAGGGCCAGGCCTGGCTCTTCACGGGGCCCCAGAGGCCCAGGCTGGAGTCGCAGGCTAGCGGGTGGACAGGGCTCGGGCCCTCACCCTGGCTGGCTGCACAGGTGATCCTGGCGCTGTCGAGCCACCTGGGGGCTGTGGAGTCAGAGAAGCAGAAGCTGCGGGCGCAGGTGCGGCGCCTGGTGCAGGAGAACCAATGGCTGCGTGAGGAGCTGGCGGGGACGCAGCAGAAGCTGCAGCGCAGCGAGCAGGCCGTGGCCCAGCTGGAGGAGGAGAAGCAGCACCTGCTGTTCATGAGCCAGATCCGCAAGCTGGACGACGACGCCTCCCCCAGCGTGAGCCCCCACCTCGGCCGCCGCCACTGCCCAGCGCACTGACAGCCCGCACCTCCTTCCCTCATGCTTGTCTTGTCTTCCTTGCCAGGAGGAGAAGGGGGACGTCCCCAAAGACTCCCTGGACGACCTGTTCCCCAACGACGATGAGCAGAGCCCAGGTGCGGATGGACAGCTGGTTCTGGAATGGGGGGAAGAAAGCTTGTGTGAGCTCTTGGTCCTTGGGAGTCAGACCCCACCGTCCGAGTGGCTGCCATGTTCCCTCCTGCCCCAGTTCTGGCCATAACCTCCCCGCGTGTCGGAGCTTCCAGGCGGGTCTCAAGTGCTGCTTCTAACACCCCATGAGCTCTGTGAGAAGCAGACTTCACAGTTGAGAGCTTTGGAGCTGCCAGGCCTGGCTTCAAGTCCTGCTTCTCTGCGAGCCCTGGGAGAGTTTCTCTTCCTCTCTGGGCCTCCCCTAGGGAGACAGGAACTGCAGGCTTGGACAGTGCCAAGCGGTGGCCGGTGCTCCCAGCCCGTAGGGTTGAGCACGTCGGGCCTCCACACCGCAGAGGAGGAAGCTGAGGCTCCGAGGTTAGGGACGTGCTCTAGGACACACAGCATGAAGTATTGTGCTGGGACTCCCCCAGTCTTTCTATGGGGTGACTGGACCCACTCTATAAATGAGGGAACTGAGGCATAGTGGTTAGTGACTTGCCCAGGGCCACACGTCAGGTGGGTCAGAGGCACAGTTGGCATGTGGCAGCCCAGCCCAGCGGGCACGTGGTACATCTGACCTCCTGCCCTTGGCCTGCAGCCCCCAGCCCTGGAGGAGGGGACGTGGCTGCTCAGCACGGAGGCTACGAAATCCCAGCGCGACTCCGCACCCTGCACAACCTGGTGATTCAGTACGCCTCGCAGGGCCGCTATGAGGTGGCCGTGCCACTCTGCAAGCAAGCACTCGAGGACCTAGAGAAAACATCGGGCCATGACCACCCTGACGTGGCCACCATGCTCAACATCCTGGCACTGGTCTATCGGTGAGGGCTCCTTTGGCCACCGTCATCCTGGGCGCAGCTCCTGCATTCTTGAAGGCCGCAGCCCTGGATCACTGACTCGGGGCCTGCTGCGGGCCAGGACTTGGGCTGCACCAGGCAGTTGGGTGGCAGGGAGAGAAGGGCCTGCGTGGAACTGGGCCACAGATGGGAATAAACCCGAGTTGAGTGCAGGAGAGAGGCTGGGATGGAAGCAGGGAGGTGCCGCAGGTGCGAACTCCAGGGGTCCTGGGGAGTCGGCGTGGTTTCTCCAGGCACCAAGCTTGAGTCCGTGCTTTGGTGAAAAGTGAGTTTGCCCAGAACACAAGAGGGTTGGAAAGATTCCTGTGGCAGAAAGCCAGCATGAGCAAAGGCCGGGGGACTAGAGGGCAAGGCACGTGGCAGGAAAGTTGTGTGGGGCCCAGGAGCACTAGGCGTGGGTGGTAGATGGGAACCCAGCACCACGTGTCCCAGCCAGCGGTGAGCCCCTGGAGGGCAGGGGCTGACCCGGTCTCCCCGTCCTCTGGCTCACACTCCGTATGCCCACTCCCCAGTGAATACAGGAGTGACCACGGGGATCGAAGGCCACTGGGGTGGGGCCCCAGGCTGGAGGATAACCTTGACCATGCTCCCACCTACTCACAGGGACCAGAACAAGTACAAGGAGGCTGCTCACCTGCTCAATGATGCCCTGGCCATCCGGGAGAAGACACTGGGGAAAGACCACCCGGCCGTGAGTGCGGGTGGGTGGGGGCTGCCTTCTACCCCCTGCAGCTCTCAGGGCCCAGAGCTCCCTGCCCAGCAGGGCCTGGGTCAGGAGCTTCCATTCTCTGCCCCTCAGGTGGCCGCAACACTGAACAACCTGGCGGTCCTGTACGGCAAGCGCGGCAAGTACAAGGAGGCCGAGCCGCTGTGCAAGCGGGCGCTGGAGATCCGGGAGAAGGTGGGAGCTTGGGGCGCTGGGCAGGCAGGGGCGCTGGGCAGGTGGGGGCCCCGGACAGCCCTGAACCCAGCCTCTGGCTCCCTCTCTCATCCCAGGTCCTGGGCAGGTTTCACCCAGATGTGGCCAAGCAGCTCAGCAACCTGGCCTTGCTGTGCCAGAACCAGGGCAAAGCGGAGGAGGTGGAGCACTACTACCGGCGCGCGCTGGAGATCTACGCCACGCGCCTCGGGCCTGATGACCCCAACGTGGCCAAGACCAAGAACAACCTGGTGCCTGGGCAGGAAGGGCTGGAAGATGGGAAGGGTGGGGGAAGGAGAGGAAGAGGCTCAGCTCTCCGCCTCCGGCTCACCCTCTGGGACCTGCCTCTCCAGGCTTCGTGCTACCTGAAGCAGGGCAAGTACCAGGATGCAGAGACCCTGTACAAGGAGATCCTCACCCGCGCTCACGAGAAGGAGTTTGGCTCTGTCAATGGTGAGTCCATGGCTGCCACATGCCTTGGGGCATCCGGCAGGGGCCACTCTGCCGTCAGCACCCAGGACCAATGCAGCTGGGTGGGCCCTCTGGCCGGGCTCATGCTCACGATGGCACACGTGAGCACACACTGACCCACACAGCCTCCCTGGCCTGCCTGTGCCACACATAACCTTTGTCTACCCGGTGCTCTGGGCTCAGGGGCTTACCCCTTTGCTACTGGGAACTCCTGCTCGCCTGGAGGGCCTGGCCACGTCTCCCCCTGGGTCCCCGGAGCCTGGCCCATCACTCAGGCCTAGCATGCATGCTGTGCTGTGGCCTGAGGTGTGCAAGGGTCTGTCCTTCCCCGCCCCCCGCCTCAGTCACAAGTCCCGCACTGCAGCCTGTGCCGTGCTCACCTGTGTCCAGAGGAGGTCAGCAATGTTTTGGGTCTGTTTCTTGTTCATTCAGAGAAGTGCAACCCTGGTCTCCCTCCCCAGTCCTGTGTGCAGCCCAGCCAGGAAGCCTATATGGCAGACTGGTGACCATCCCCTTTCTTCTGCCAGGGGACAACAAGCCCATCTGGATGCACGCAGAGGAACGGGAGGAGAGCAAGGTAGCTCCGTGGGGCCGGAGTCCTGATGGGGGAGGGTTACGTACAGAGCAAGGGCCTCCTCCCACGTCCCACCATTCTTTCCCCCAGGACAAGCGCCGGGACAGTGCCCCCTATGGGGAATACGGCAGCTGGTACAAGGCCTGTAAAGTAGACAGGTGAGGGCGACAGTGCTGGGCTGCGGGTAGAGCAGGTGGCTGGGCACCTCCCAGGCTCCACATTCCACTCTCACTGCAGACACATCTCTCCTCTGCCAGCTCATCTTTCAAGGCCTGGGTCACAAGCCACCTGCCCTAAGAAGGCTCCCTGCACTGGGACAGCCTAATTGTCTTTCTCCTGGGTCTCCTAGATTTTAATCCTGGTGGCTCTGGGATGATTTTCCCCAGGACAGGCGGGCCTAGCACAGGACTTGACACATTGGAGGGGCTAGGTTCTGGTTGGCGGGATGGTTCCTCAGGGCCTAGTGTGGGCTGGGGGCCAGGGTGGGCCCCTGGTCTAGGGGAGCATGGAGTGTGAGACTGTCCTGTCTGCAGCCCTACAGTCAACACCACCCTGCGCAGCTTGGGAGCCTTGTACCGGCGCCAGGGCAAGCTGGAAGCTGCGCACACGCTGGAAGACTGTGCTAGTCGCAACCGGAAGCAGGTGGGACTCCAGGCAGGTGGCAGGGACCTGTGTGGCTCATGTGTGTTGCAGTCAGGGCCTGATGCCCCTGCCCCTCCCTCAGGGCCTGGACCCTGCAAGCCAGACAAAGGTGGTGGAGCTGCTGAAAGACGGCAGTGGCGGGCGGGGCGACCGCCATGGCAGCCGGGACATGGCTGGGGGTGCCGGGCCTCGGGCTGAGTCCGACCTGGAGGAGGCAGGGCCTGCAGCCGAGTGGAGTGGGGTGAGTCTAGGGGCTGGGGTGGGCTGGGAGGCTGTGTGGCCAGTGTGGCCTAGAGACAAGCCTGTCCACCCCCAGGATGGCAGCGGCTTGTTGCGGCGCAGTGGCTCCTTTGGGAAGCTCAGGGACGCCCTGAGGCGCAGCAGTGAGATGCTGGTGAAGAAGCTGCAGGGGGGTGGCCCCCAAGAGCCCCCCAACCCCAGGTAAGCCCCTGCCCCACTGAGGCCCTCACCAGTGTTAGCCCCTCAAGAACCATCCAGCAACCCCAGAGGAGCCCCTGCCCCAGATCCAGGGTGACCTCCCATCCCTCTCAGGCTCCACCACCCACCACGTCCACTCCCACCCCAGCCCCAGCCTGACCCCTTCCCCCGTCCTCCCCCTGTTCCACCTTGGGCAAATCCTGGCCATGCTTTTCCCTCAGGATGAAGCGGGCCAGTTCTCTCAACTTCCTCAACAAGAGTGTGGAAGAGCCAGTCCAGGTAGGGGTGGCCAGGCTCTGGGCACTGGGCAGCTGAGGCCAGGCCCACGTGTGTTCCCACCGAGCTTCCCAAGCATGTGTTCATCCAGCAACAGTTTCTGTCTCCATCCAGGCCTGGTTTGGGCTGAACAGGAGGGAGACAGCTGGGGGGAACCCAGCCCCTGCCCTGGGTGGACATGAAAGCAGCCAGTGCCAACAGTAGCGTGGAGGTGGGCAGGAGTGCCAGGGCACCAGGCTGTGGCCTGGGGTCAGACCTGCTTCTGCCTGGAGGGCCTGGGAAACACAGACTAGCACCAGCACGAGGCTGAGCCACCTGCCCCCTCTGCCCGCAGCCTGGAGGCCCAGGTCTCTCTGACAGCCGCACTCTCAGCTCCAGCTCCATGGACCTCTCCCGACGAAGCTCCCTCGTGGGCTAATCTGGAAGGGAAAGCCAGTTGCCAGAGCCTCCGCCCGGCGTGCCCCCACCCCAGCCCTGCGCATGGGCCCACTGCTTGTCCTGCCTGTCTTCCCCAAGGCCCCTGTCTTTTCTGTTCAATCTCAGGGTAACAACCTCTCTTGTCATCTCAGCCTGAACCACGGAGGCTGGGCCAGCCTGCTTAGCTCTGTCCCTTATTTATTCCTTCCAGCCGGGCCCCCTCTCCCCTAGGTCCTGGCCGGCAGGAGGAGCTGGCCGGAGTCTCCAAGATATTCAGTGGCCCACCAGCCCCAGACCCCAGAGCCAAGAACACTAAGCACCTGCTGCCCCTTCGGCGCCCTGCCCTCTCCCCACCCCACCCTCCCGGCCGTTGCTTCTGTATATAGAGAAATAAGTTATTGGCCGCGCCCCTCCCTCCAGTCCACGTACTGCCCGGGCTCCCTCGCCCCTTCTCTGCGGTACCGCCCAGGCCTTAATCACCCCATTCCACGCGGTGGTATCCCACAGTCTCCGCGTCCCCGCAGCGGCGCTTCCCCAAAGGGTTCCCTGGGCCTTTTCGCGCTCCTCCTGGCCTCTGAGGGACGAGCCCCACCCCACCGCGGCCGTAGAACCGAGGGCCTCTCCCGCCCGCCCGGGCCGCGCCGCCTCCCCGCCTGCAGCTTCCTCGGCGGGCCGCCCGCGGCAGGGGGGCTGCCCCCGGACAGGGCCGAGGCGGTCGCTCTTTATTTTCAGATGTTGCTGTAGAAATAAAGACGGTTTGAATCTGAGCCGGGCTTGTTTTGAGGCGGAGGTCGGGGACCCCCGGCGTGTCTGGATGGGGTGGAGCGGGAGTGGGGCGTGCGTGCGTGTCGCTCGCGTCCTGTCCCGCGCAGCCGGAGCCAGGACACGGCCCCTGCCCCGCAGTTGTTCGGGGCTCCACAGGCTCAGGATCTCTCCCCAAACCTTGCTCCCGGGTGCTAGAGAGCGCGGGCGTGTCTGCTCCTTGCTCAGTGCGGTGCCTTGCGCGAGTTTGCCGAGACCCGATGTTTTCATCTTTAGAACGTGGGTGATAACATCCTGCTCGGATGAGTTAAGAGTGCCCAGCACACGAAGAACCCTTGATAAGGACTTTTGCCAGCCTGTTACTGGCACCCACCTTCTGGTTTAATGCTCGCAAGCTGGGCGGGGAAGGATGATCGCCGGCGTCAGCCTGAAGCGCCGCCCGCCCCAGCGCGGTCCTAGATCCCGGTCCGTCTGGGGAGCAAACTACAAGCCCCAGAAGGCACTGCGCTGGCGGTGAGGGGCGAGGCGTACCTCCGGGGTACGCCTGCGCAGCGGGGTGAGTTGGGCGGCGAGGGAGAGACTACAACTCCCGAGAAGCAGTGCGACGAGGCACCAGTCCGAGTCGTTTGCGCCTGCGCGCCGCGGGCGGGGCCTCTGGGGCGGAGCGGCCACCATCTTGGAACGGGAGGCGGAGCAGAGCCGACTGGGAGCGACCGAGCGGGCCGCCGCCGCCGCCATGAACCCCGAATAGTGAGTGAGCCCCGCCCGCGCCGTGCGGCGCAGCCTCGATCCCGAGTACGGGGCTGTACTCTTACCGGGGTTGTTTGGCCCGGATCAGGGCTGCGCGGCGCCCCCACATCCGGGTCCCTCTTCCGCTGCCCCCCCTCACATCCGGGTCCTGCCCCTCCCCCCGGGGTCTCTAGGACCCTGGCTAGACACCCCGACTCCTCGCACCCGAGGCTCAGACACTGCGACCCCGAGGGATAGCATTTGGAGCCCAAGGCACTGGCCCCACAAGGCCTTGTCGGTTAGGTGACCCTGCAGCTCCAGTCACTCCGGGCCTCAGTTTCCCCACCTGCTGTTTGGCCACGGTCCGGCGTTTTGAGCCGGTCAGGATAGTTTCTGTTCTCGGGTTCAGACTTGGGCCCTTTAGGTGGCTCCGTGAGTCCATCTGCCCTTACCTTCCTCCGGGAGCCTGGTTTTTGGGGTTGAGCTGAAGCGACGCTTGGGTCACAGCTCCCGCAGGTCCTCCCCTCCAGGGGTGCCTCCTGCCCCTTGCCTGGGTCTCGCCGTCCTGTCACCCCCGCGTTCTGTCCTTTCCCGCTCTCACCTTTGCTCAGGCCCCAGTGCCACCGTCACACACACTAACCTTCGCTGTCACACTGCCGATGAAGTTCACGTGAACGTGGAATTTGCTTTCCGCCTTCCAGTGGGATTCTTTGGTCCTCAGACTTTCCTCACTTCTTGGTTACTCCCCCTGCGGGTAGGTGGCCCACATCTCGTGCCCTGGGCTTGCAGTTTTCCCCAATATCAGTTAGCTTCTTCCTCTTCAGCCACTTCCTTTTTCTCCTCCAGATCCAGGCCTCAGGTTTCCTTGGGGAAGGGGAAGGTCTGAGCTGGATCAGAAGGGGGACAAAGGAGGGAGTCAGCAGGCTCTCACAGGGTCTTCGGAGTCTGACAGACTTGGTCTTAAAGTTATCTCTGGGCAAGTCACTTCCCTTCCCTGACCTGTGGTTTCCCCATTAGTTGGGAATAACAACACTCACTTCATCGGGCTGGATTAAATGAGATGCACTGGGAGTACTTCGTCACAAGTAGGAACTCAGTAAAATTTTTTTTTTTTTTTTTTTTTGAGACAGAGTCTCTCGCTCTGTTGCCCGTGCTAGAGTGCCGTGGCGTCAGCCTAGCTCACAGCAACCTCAAACTCCTGGGCTCAAGCGATCCTCCTGCCTCAGCCTCCCAAGTAGCTGGGACTACAGGCACGCGCCACCATGCCCGGCTAATTTTTTCTATATATTTTTAGTTGGCCAATGAATTTCTTTCTACTTTTAGTGGAGACAGGGTCTCGCTCTTGCTCAGGCTGGTTTCGAACTCCTGACCTTGAGCAATCTTCCTGCCTCGGCCTCCCAGAGAGCTAGGATTACAGGCGTGAGCCACCGCGCCCGGCTGGAACACAGTAAATATTAAATGTGATTATCACTGCCCCTTGTTGACCACCTCTTCTGGGTGGTTTCCTATGAGCCTCTTTATGTAACTTTTTCACTTAATAGGTCCGGGACTGGGCCCTGCTTTCCACTCCTGGGGCCTCCCCTGCCATGCCAGGCACACCACAGCGTGTGCTCTGGGGGTCTAAATAGCCCATCCCGGACAGACCCATGGAATCTATCAGAAATTAGGGTAGGATTCCTAGCTTCATCACGTGGCAGGTCACGTGTCTCTCTGTGCCTTGGTTTCTTTCTTCATAAAGTGGGACTTCAGACTTGGCAAGCTGAAAGCCCTTTGAGCCAGCTGTGCTATGGGTGAGGGGTCAGCCCTCCCCAACCCAGGACCTGGGTGAGGATCTGGTGAGCACCGTCATACTCTAAACCGAGGCATGCCTCATGGTGTGGGGGGACGCTGTAATTGTTACCCCAGGATGATGCTAGTGGGCTCCTGCCTTCATGCCTTCTGCTCCTCTCTCTCCAGTGACTACCTGTTTAAGCTGCTTTTGATTGGTGACTCGGGCGTGGGCAAGTCATGCCTGCTCCTGCGGTTTGCTGTGAGTAAGAAGCCTCCCATACCCTCTGTCCGGGGTCCTGGCTGGCAGCTGGGGGGAAGGGGCAACCCAGAGCACAGTAGTTGCAAGGCCTGGGAACCAAGGATGAAGTTGCAGGACCTGCCAGCGACACATCTGACTGAACAGAGGCGTAGGGCTGGCAAGTGGGGTGCTGAGAACTGGGGCTTGGCAGTGAGGAGCCCAGCTGGGACAGGGGGCTGGAGGGAGGCTGTCACATGGGCTTTGGGCTCCTTCACTCAGGCCATTTCACTGGCCCGTGACCTTCCAGGATGACACGTACACAGAGAGCTACATTAGCACCATCGGGGTGGACTTCAAGATCCGAACCATTGAGCTGGATGGCAAAACCATCAAACTTCAGATTGTGAGTGTCAGTCTTCCCAAAACCCCTGGTAGAAAGGCATCCACCTTGAGAGGGAAGGGGCTCTGGACGTGGAGCCCGGGACTGACCTGCCCGTCTGCCTGCTGTCTTACAGTGGGACACAGCTGGTCAGGAGCGGTTCCGGACCATCACTTCCAGCTACTACCGGGGGGCTCATGGCATCATCGTGGTGTATGACGTCACCGACCAGGTACGTCATCAAGGACATCACCAAGGACGCCGTCCTCAGCTTTGCCTCCTCAGCCCAAGGCCTTTGACTCCTGCTGCTGGCCTTGTCGGGCCATGTCTTTCCTGACGCTTCCTGGAAAGGAGGCTTTGGCCTTATCTCACAGGGAGAGAAACGGAGGCTTTGGCCTTATCTCACAGGGAGAGATATGCACAGAAATGGATCCTTGGAGGTCCATTAGATCTGCTAAGGATCTTGGCAGAACCAGGCCTCACACCTCCCAGCCAGCCTTGTCACCTTATTGTCAACCTTCCAGGCACCTGTGTGTTGTGGGGGTTTAGTCAGCTGGTTGGCTGCTGTGCTGGGCCGTGGCTTCCTGTGTGAAGACGCTGGGGGAACAATTAGAGGGCCTTAGACAGGAAGGGAGGGAGCCCTGAGCGCTGCGCCCAACATGAGCAGAGGTCTAGCGGCCCTGTGTCTCCTGCAGCAGCTTTAGTCACATGTCACTGGCAGCAAGTGACGGCAACATCCAGAAATGCTCCCATCAAACCTTATAGTTTATAGAACCTGTCACAGCCTTTAAGTTGCCTTTTGATGCTCCTAAGAGGCCTGTGTTACGTCTCTCTTACAGGTGAGGAATTGGGTTCAGGACGGTGAGGTGACTTGCTGAGGGTCCCCAAGCTAGTTCGGTGGTGGAGGCAGAAAGCCTAGTCTGCGGGTTCCACCTGCTTTGCTTTTTCTCCCAAACCTTGTTGCTTAACAGGGGCCAGGCTCTGGGGACGTGGAGAACCTTACATCAGCCCTGGCCGGGGAGGAGTCCCTGTCTGAGGGGCGGCTGGGCTCCAGCTCACCATGCCACCACCCCCTAGCTCTGCACAGGCTGTGGGTGAGCTGTGCGCCACCCAGGTCACCAGGGCCCTCCTGACTGCCAATCCAGTGACCTCATTTCAGCCCTTGCCCTGAGTGACCTCTTGTGGCTTTTTAACTCCATTCTCTTTTCTCTCCATGAAAAGTTTACTCTCCCCAGCTCCCAACCTCCTGCTGCCTTCGATTCTGTCTTCGCAATGTCCTTTCACCGGTTCATCCTGTACTGCCCCCCACAGCCCCTTATTTTGTGCCTGCTGACTCTGCCCCAAGTGTTTTCCTTACTCCTCTTCCACAGTTCTGGTCACTTTCATGCTTTGGCTTCTATCTTACATTCTGTGATTCCAGCGTCCAAACAGTTGTCACTGTGGACTCACTCCCTATGTCCGTGTCTGTGCAGCTACATTGTGTCTGTTAATTCTCATCCTCACAGTCTTACCTGGCGAACTAAGTGGTGGGCTCGTGTTCTCCGGATGAGGAAGCTGTTCAGTAACTTGCCCCTCGTCTCAGGAAGGGCAAAGCCAGCGTTGGGACCCGGGCTCCTGGCCCTTTCCCGTCCTCAGGCAGCCTCTCCCAAGCTCTAGACCGTCTGCAGCTCTCAGTTATCCAGCGCTGGCCTCACTGTCTCTCCCCAAACTGGTGCCTGCACCCCCATCTTTGTAGCAGGGTCCCTGTCAGCCTGACCAGAAAACTCTTCCTCCCCCATCCAGTCAGTCTCAAGGTTCTTTCTCTCCCCATCATCTCTTGAATCTGTCCCCTCATGATAATAGCAGTGATGAGGATAATAGCAGCTCCTGCTAATTAAGCACTTGTTATGAGACAGGCCTGTATTCATTCTCTCGTGCTCACAGCAGCCTTGCCAGGAGGTACTGCTTTATAGTAATGAGGAAACTGAGGCTCGGAGAGGTCAAGTGACATGCCTAAGGTGACACACACAGTAAATGGCTGAGCAAGGGCTTAGCTGAGGGTGGTCTGACGCTAGGTCCCATGTGCTTCCCTGGCTCAGGGCACATCCTCTCTTTCCCTGATTATTCCCATCACCTCTCACTTGGCCTCCATCTTGCTGGTCTGACCTGGTCTCCACACTCCTGCTGGGACTGTCTTTCTAGACCATAGGTGTGATCCTACCTAAGAAAACCTCTGTCCCACCCAGGATCCTAGCCCACTGGCCTCTGGCACAGCTGCTTCCTGCCAGGCTAAGGCCCTGTGTGCTCTGGCCCGCCTGCTCCCTTCCCTGAGGGTCTGCAGCCCAGCAACATGCCACTCCCTTCCCATGACCTGGCATGCACTGTCCCCTCAGCTGCCACCTGTTCTGCACAAGGCCAGTTCCTATCTGCAGGCTTAGGTCAGCTGTAGCCCCTCGAGACAGAGATGGTCCTGGGGCTCCCAGCCTCCGCCTTCTATCCTGTCTGCCATATGTGTCTTGCTTGGTTCCTCCAGTGTCCCCTGAATGCCTTAGGGCAGGGCCCAGGCATGATTCCCTTCTTTGTCCCCAGCACCCAGCAGGGGGCCTAGCTTGGGACAAGGCAAGAGGTCTAAGTTTGAGCCTAGTATGGTATCATCTGGCTGCTAAGAATGAAAAGTGGCTCTAGCTTCAGTACTTTTCTAAAAGTTCTGTCACTTATCTGGGGGTGGGAGGAAGTGGGGCCAAGTGATTAGACTGTTGGTGCTGAAAGTAGGGTGAACGTAGGCTCTGCTCTCAGGAGACCTGTCTCCCTCGTAGGCCAAGGCCTGTGAAAGGACCCTCCACCTCCCACTGGTTTCCAAGGCTTCAGACCTTAAAGGGATTTTAAGGCCCCTGTGGGAACTTTGAGATTCTTGTGGACCCATTACTCTCTGTTCCTGTCCCCCCTCTGGCCCTTCTGATGGCAGCCCCACATGCGGTTAAGCCTGTAGGTGGCTCAGGGAGAGACAGCTGCAGGGAGCAGAGCTGGCTGGCCCTTAGGCCTGAGCTGCTGCGGAAGTGTCAGGGCCGCTGGCAGGCAGCTGTGGCTGTGCTGGGCCTGGCTTTTGAGGTCCAGACGGAGGAGGTGAGGAAGGAACGCTAGTCCTGGAGGAGATGGTTTCCTCCACACCCCTGAACCCTGCCTCTCTCAGGGGCCCCAGGCAGCTCACTCCCCCTCAAAGAAGCCCCTATTCTCCAGGCCTTGGGTGGAGGTGGGAGTTAGGAAGAAAATAACTTTTGATCCTGGTCTGCTCTAGGAGTCCTACGCCAACGTGAAGCAGTGGCTGCAGGAGATCGACCGCTACGCCAGTGAGAACGTCAACAAGCTCCTGGTGGGCAACAAGAGTGACCTCACCACCAAGAAGGTGGTGGACAACACCACGGCCAAGGTGAGCAGGGCCTGGGCCAGGCTGCCCAGGGCGCCTGGGGCCTGCTACCCCTCACCCTCTCCCCTCTTCTTCTCTCTCCTCTTGTCAGGAGTTCGCAGACTCTCTGGGCATCCCCTTCCTGGAGACAAGTGCCAAGAACGCTACCAATGTCGAGCAGGCGTTCATGACTATGGCTGCCGAGATCAAAAAGCGGATGGGGCCTGGGGCAGCCTCAGGGGGTGAACGGCCCAACCTCAAGATCGACAGCACCCCTGTAAAGCCCGCTGGTGGTGGCTGTTGCTAGAAGGGGCATGTGGAGTGGGACAGGAGGGGGCATCTTCTCCAGATGATGCCCCTGGAGGGGGCAGGAGGTGCCTCCCACTCCCTCTCCTGGGGCATTTGAGTCTGTGGCTTTGGGGTGTCCTGGGCTCCCCATCTCCCTCTGGCCCATCTGCCTGCTGCCCTGAGCCCTGATTCTGTCAGGGCCCCCCAGGGAAGACACCCAGGACCTGTGGCTAGGGTGGGGCTTGCTCTGCTGCTGCCTCTAGGTAACTTTAAAGACTCCCCACCACATACTTTTCTTTGGAACGAGGGCTCCTCTCTCTGTCTCCCCCCGCCCCCCATGTATGCTGCACTGGGTTTCTCTCCTTCCCTTCCTTCCCTCCCTCCTTCCCTAAAGCTGAGAGTCTCCCTGCCCTCTGCCGCCCCTGGCTGCAGTCAGGGGCCGGGGCCAGGAGTGTGGCCAGGGGATCCAGGACCAGGACCTGGGATCCAGGGTCCTGGGCAGGACCTCAGGATGGGTGTGGGGGTCGCAGGGGCTCAGCAGCCCACCCTTTCCTGCCTCCCCTCCCACCCCTCCCACACTCCCAGCTCGAGCCGTCCAGCCGCGGTGGGGTCTGAGCACATCCAGGGCAGGTGGGCGGGCAGCCTTGCTGGGCCTGTGTCTTGAGCCCAGAGGGAGCCTGCTCCTGCCACCCCCTGCCCTGCCAGAGCCAGGCCCGTGTACTGCCTGCCCACCGTGCCCCTTTGTCCCCACGGCAGGCAGAGGCGGAAGGCCCACCATGGGACGGCCCACCGTGCCGAATCCAGGCACCAGCCTTAACCCTCACTCTGCCAGCACCTCCTCCCGCCCCGAGGCAGCACATCTGGCTTATTCTTCCTTCCAGCCCTTGGAGCCTAGTAGGGCAGATCCTCAGCCCCTGCCGCTACTTCTCTGGGGAATGTGGGTTCAACCCAGGGTTGGGGGACCTCTGCTTACCCCCTTCCCACCCAGGATCCTAGCCCCCTGCCCTCTGGCACAGCTGCTTCCTGCAGAAAAACACATTTTTGGTCTATACCTAAGAAGCCATGTCCCTTGTGCTGTCTCTTGCCTGTCCCACCTGTGCCCTGCTCTCCAACTTGTATTTAAGTCCCTGGGCTGCCCCTTGGGGCATCCTCCACTCCCAGGTTCCCCTCTGGTGTCATGTCAGGCATTTTGCAAGGAAAAGCCACTTGGGGAAAAGATGGAAAAGGACAAAATAAAAATCAATAAATTTCCACTGGCCCTCGGGTGAGCCGAGGGTTTTTGCAAGGAAGCTGTGGTGGCTGAGCGTGGTCTGTGGGCTGAGCCCAGCCTTGGGGTGCAGGATGGAACTGGGCCCCAGGCCTTGGTGGGATGCCTTGGGTCCTGGGGTCGCTGGCAAGAGCCCTTGACCCATTTCCTGGGGCTAGGAGAGCTGCCTGCTTGTGCTGTGGTCTGTCCCCAAGGGCCCAGCACCGTTCTGTCAGGGAGCGTCGCAGGCGGCCATCAGCGAGTACCTGGTGAGCCGCTGCCAACACCCACGCAGGCACACGGCCAAGATGTGGAGTCGGGCAGCAGCCGGAGCCGGGCGCACCTGGCCCGCACCCTCCAAACCCCCGGTTCAGCCTCCTCTCCCTGCTTCGCTCCGGCTTCCTGCCATGAGTTTCTGCCCTCTGGGACAGTGACAGTGACAAGTGCTTCCCACTGAAGGCCTCGTAGTGCGGGCCGTTGTGGGGAGGGCGACGCGGTGTGTGAGGGTGGGGGCGTGTGCCCGTCCGCGTGGCCGAGTGTGACTGCGGTGGGTTGTGTGGAGCGGAGTGGGGGCAGGGCTGCGGGGGGTGCGGGGCCGTGTCAGCGTGTCCCCGAGGGTGCGTGGCCACGGGCTCGCCGGGCGGGGGGCGGCGGCCGGGCGCGCGGAGACCTGGCCCCGCCCGAGGCCGCTCGCACGGCGGCCCCGCCCCCGGCTCCGCCCCGCCGGCTTCGCGGGCTGGAGAGCGAGGGAGCCGCGGGCGAGGGATCGCAGGATGAGCGATCGCGGCCCGGGCAGCCGGCAGCGGACGCGCCCCCCGAGCCCACCGGCCCGCGCCCCGCGTCCCCCACGGCCCCGCGGCCCCGGTCCCGGCCGCGCCGCCCGCGTCCCCGGAGCCCCGCGGGCCATGCCCGGCCGGCCCTAAGCGCGGGCCGGGGGGCGTCCCCTTGCGCCCGGGCCCCGCGCTGGCGCCCCCCGGGCCGCCGCCCGGCGCCGGGGCCATGGCGTTCACCTTCGCCGCGTTCTGCTACATGCTCACCCTGGTGCTGTGCGCCTCCCTCATCTTCTTTGTCATCTGGCACGTAAGGCCGGGCTGGGGCTGGGGCTGGGGCTGGGGCTGGCGCTGGGGGCGGGGGTGGGGGCGCACGGAGCGGGAGGGGGCCGGGGCGGTGGGCTCAGCGTCCTGGGGAAACTTGGAGCCTCCGCTCCGTTATCCTCCATGCTCGGCTTCTGTTCGCCCCCATTAGCACCCCCCCATGGTCGGCTTCCTTCCCCGGCCCCCCCTTCCTCCGCCGCCCCCGCCTGCCTGTGTGTGTGTGTCAGTCGGCCCCTGACCCCCCTCCTCTGCCCCATCCAGCCTGGGGTGGGGGGCAAAATCTGGAATTTTTGTTCCTTTACATTCTAAGTGCCCTCCCATCCAGCCGCCCCCGTTTGTCTGTGGGGCAGTTTGTCTGTCTGCTGCCCCCCCCCCCACCTTTGTGGGTTTTTCCAGCCCTGAGATGGAGCCGGTTGCTATGGCAACTGCATCTGTTTACAGGACCCACGTATCTCAGAGCCCATTAACCCTTTCCCTTCCCAGCCCCCTCCCTGATCAAGCAGCCCCCAGAGACCTCCCCGGCCCCCACCACTGGCTCACCTTGTCTCCCTGCCCCTCTTGCCCAGGCTTCCAGCCCCCCAGGTTTGCTCCTGACTTTCCAGCTTCCCTCCTATTCTGGCTGCACTTTCCCCTTTGTCTGGCATCCCCCTTGGTGTGTCCCCAAACCTGGCCCAGCCTCACACCTGCCTCTTCAAATGTCCATTTCTCTCCACATCAGATCAAATTGCTTCCCCAGAGGCTTCCCTTTCTCAAGGGCCTCCTCTGCCTGGCTCCCTTCCCCTCACTACAGAGCTGTCAACCAGCCTCCAGCTCATTATTGGGGACCCTGGCCTCCCTTTACTGCCCTCTCTCCTCCCGCCACCCACTGCCCTCCAGGCCTCTGTCTGTAGCAGCCTGCCCAGCTCAGCCCCTGCTGGCTCACACCTCCCTGGCCATCGCCCCCTTTGGGGGGTCCTCTTACCCTCTCTAGTTTCTCTCCCATTCCCCAGTCCCCCCTTCCTCCCAGCGCCTCACCTGCCTCTTTCCTGGTCTCCCCATTTCCTCTCTTTCTCTTCCTGGGACCTGCTGCCGGCTCCATGGTTCTCCCTCACTCCCTTTGCCGTCCCTGCTGCCTGTCCCTTGGACATCAGGAGTCATATACTCTCACTGCACCCCTACTATGTGAGGAGTGCACCCTACAGGCACCCCACAGCTCCAGCCCTATCGCACCCTGGCCTTGCTCCTCTCTCTTTCTTCCTCTCTGGGCCTCTCAGTTGCTTTTCTTCCTCCCTTCCCCCAACTCTGTTTCTCTTACCCTCCCTCCATGCCCTGGGCCCATCTTAATCTCTCTGAGCCTCCTGTCCCGTCCCCAGGGCCTTGGACAATCATGGGGGGTAGGGACAGGAGGGCTAGGGTCCTAAGGACTAGAGGGAATTGGGTGCCACAGGCTGGGAAACAGCTAACAGGCTCAAAGGAGAAAGGATCCTGGAATTCAAGAAGCCCCTTTTTGGTCCCTCCCCAGCCAGGGGCCTCCCACATCCCCTGTGGGGGTCTTGACCTCAGGGGGTTCTCAGAGCAGTTTTCCACCCAGCATGCTGCACTGATGCTTCTTGAGGACCAGGCGCTGGGTGGCTTTGAGGGAGTCAAGGATGAGTAAGACTCAGACTTTGCCCTTGTGGAGCGCCCAGGCTGGGGGAAAGGCCCGAGCTTTGAGCAAGGCCTCTGCCCATTCAACAGATACTCATAGACACCCACTGTGTGAGGCCCTGTGTTTGCACAGCCGTTGAGCTGGGTGATCTGAGCAAGTCGTTTGTCCTCAGTCTTGTCTCCTCATTGGTAAAGTGCCCAGATTGAGGCCTCCTAGGGGATAGGAGGTGTGGTCCTCAATCCAAAGCTGATAAGAACTAGAATCTTCCAGGGCAGGACCTCAGATCCCACTCCAGACCCTGAGCCCAGGCCCCAGTGGTTGCTAGGCAACCCTGGTGGTGAGTGACGCGTGTCAGCTGTCACCGTGGGGGATTGTTTGTTCCAGGGGGCTGACTCAGCGCCAGGCAGCCTGGGGGGTGGGAGGCGCGACACCCGCCACCTGCTGGTGATGCCAGCTCTGGGGCAGACAGACGGTACCCTTCCTCTCCCTGCTGGACCCTGTTGCTGTGCCTGTCAGGCGGGCGGCGGCCCAGAGTCAGTGGCGAGCTGGGGGGGTTCCAGATGGTCCCAGCCCCCTCCAGGAAGCCCATGTTCTTTCCCTCTGAGCTGTCTGGGGTCTGGGATGCTTGGGGTGGTGGGCCTGCTGCCTCATGCTAGGGCTGGAGCTGATGGGGGACCCAAGCAGGCCCGTCTGCCAGCCTACCTCCCCCAAGTCACCTGCTAGCTCCCCTAGATTCGTCCCATCATCCTCTCAAACACCTGCTCCCCTCGACAGTTCCCCACCTGTGAGGATACTGCCATCGCCAGACATCCCAGCACCTGAAGGCACCTTGGGCCCCTCTGCCTTCATCTCACCTCCGTTGGAACCCTCTGGAGTCCGGCTCCTAAAGAGCTCTAGGATCCAGCTTCACCTCCTCATCTCCACTGCCATTCTTCCCGCTCAGACCACCGGCACCCCCCCCAACACTCCAGCAGGCCCCGCTGGTCTAGGACAGAATGGTTAGGAATTTTAACCTGGAGTCAGACTGGGTGAGAATCCTGGCTAACCACTAACTAGCTGTGTGGCCTTGGGAAAATCACTTACCCTCTCTGTCTCAACTTCCTCATCTGCAAAGCAGAAATGAAAATAGTACTAGTGCCTATGTCATTAGGTTGTCTCAAGCATTAAATGAGTTAATAAACAGAAAGCCTGCAGGCGGAGCGGAAGCCCTGTGGATGTCTTAGCCAGGACCGTTAGCTGGCTCCTACATCCTGCCCTGCCAGTCCTAAGACATCAGCCTGACCGCCCCACTCTGCTTTCTGCCCTCAATGGCTCCTCATTATTTTTGTGTTGAAGTCCAAATTCCTGGGCTGGCCTCACAGGGCACCGGTGTCTGGCTCTGCTGACCGCTCCACCATCTCTCACCATTCCCTCCTTTCTTCCTGCAATCCTCACTCACTCTAGCCCCAGGAACCCCACAGCTTCCTGAATGTTCCTTGTTCTTTCAACCCCCCGTGCCTCTGTAGCTGCTGTTTCTGCTGCTTGGACTGCACTTCTCCATTGTTCACCAGACAAATGCCTACTCGGAATCGAGCCTGAGCCCCATCACCCTGCACACAGGGCTTGGTGCCCACTCTGGCTCCCCCCCCCCCGTACCCCCACTCCTGATCGCCTGGAATGTGGCTCGGAGTTCTCCCTCCCTCCAGCCCAGGTTCCTCCCAGGCAGGGGCTGGCTGCATCCAGTGCTCTGCACAGGGCCGGGACGGCCAGGTCTCTGGATGTTGTGGAAGGGTGCGCACTGGACATGGGCCTGCTTTAGGATCAGGACTAGGGTTCTATTCTAGTCTGTTGTGTGACAGGCCCTGCCCCTCCTTGGGGCTCAGTTTCTCCACCTTTGCAACATGCCCCATCTGGCTTGGTCCCCTTGTATAAATTCCTGCCCTACGAAAGGCCTCTCGCGGAGGCCACAGCTGCTATCCCAACCCTGACGGGCACACGCCCTTCCCCCAGATCATAGCCTTTGACGAGCTGCGGACCGACTTCAAGAACCCCATCGACCAGGGGAACCCAGCGCGGGCAGTAAGTGATACATGTGCTGTGCCGAGGTGTGTTCGTCTGTCTGTCTTTCCATCTGGGGGGCGGGGGCGCACGGGAAGGGGAGCGTGGTGTGGGGGGCGGTGGCCGTGCCCCTTCCTCTCTGTCCCCGCCCCCAGCAAACACCTGGCGCGGGCTCAGGGCTCCAGTTCCTCCTCGCGGGGCAGTGGTTGCCAGGCTCTGGGCCGTTGTCATGGAGACGCGGGTGAAGGCCCCTCCATGGTGACAGTCGCCATGGGGACGGCGCGACTGCTTCCCTGCTGCAGACTCCTCTGGTGCCCCCTGGCGGCCACATGCAGGGCGGAGGGGGGCGCCCCAGTGCCCGCTCCTGCGCCTCCCCCATCGCCGCCTTTTCCTTCCCCTACAGCGCGAGCGTTTAAAAAACATCGAACGCATCTGCTGCCTCCTGCGGAAGGTCAGTGTCCGAGCTGGGGACAGGCGCGCTGCCCCCACTCCCTGTGGCCCAGAGCCAGGCCTTCCTCCTCTCTGGGCCTGTTTGATCCACTCAGCCATTTGGAGGGAGTGGGAGGCCAGAGCCCTTTTAGTCCCCAGAGGTCATGGTGGGCAGGCACCTCCCAAACCCCAGCGCCCCTCTGTGCCCTTGAAGCTTGGGTCTGCCTTGGCACCAGGCCATTGACCTCTCGCCCTCACTCCCCCAGCTGGTGGTCCCAGAATACTCCATCCACGGCCTCTTCTGTCTGATGTTTCTGTGTGCAGCAGAGTGGGTGACCCTGGGCCTCAACATCCCCCTCCTCTTCTACCACCTCTGGAGGTGAGGCCAGCAGCGTCCTCGGGAGGCTGCTCGGGGAGCAGGGGCAGGCTGGGGTGGGAGCCCCGGCAGTGGGCGCTCAGAGCCCTCTCTGCCCAGGTACTTCCACCGTCCTGCGGATGGCTCTGAGGTCATGTATGATGCGGTCTCCATCATGAATGCTGACATCCTCAACTACTGCCAGAAGGAGTCCTGGTGCAAACTCGCCTTCTACCTGCTCTCCTTCTTCTATTACCTGTACAGGTGAGGCCCCACCCACTGCAGTCAGAACTCAGGGAAGGGACATTATAGGTGTCATGTTTCCAAGCCCTTGTCCCTGCCCTTTGCCCTTGAGGACTGAGGGCAACCCAGGCTGTGACTGGGTGGGCGGCCACCGGCTGGGTTTGCTAGGGACTTGGCTCACAGTGTCGTCTTCCCACAGTATGGTTTATACGTTGGTGAGTTTCTAAAGGGGAAGCCGGCCAGGGAGCGAGCCCAGAACGGACCGGACGCCTGTGCACCCCAGCCCTGCCCCTTGGCCGCAGAGGCCTCAGTCCTGGGGAAGGAGGGGGCACTGGTGCCCCCAGCCTCTCCAACCCCCAAACTGCTGCTGCGGGGACCCCCCACCCCCGCCTTCAGGGCCCTCCCCCTTGGACCAGGGCTGAGCAGAGCTCTAAATAGGGGCAGGGGCTCCTCTGCCAGCCCACCGGCATGGCAGTCAGTCCTGGAAGGGCGGGACCTCTGGCCTTGTCCATTTTGGGGGAAGCTTGGGCCCTGCCATGGGCCAGAGTTTGACCCTGGAAATTCTGGGCCAGCCCCCTCCAGCCCCACCCTGAGGCCCCCGCTGCAGGTGGGGGGCACCCACACCCAGAATGAGCAGGCTCAGCAGGGGCCACCCCACCCCTAGTCTGCCTCCTCCCTCCCCCAGGCTCTTTCTCCAGCCCCCATCTCCACTCACCCAGCCTCAGCCCACCCTGTCTCTTGAACCTATTTTCTATGTCGCCTGGAGGAGTCCGGCACCCCCTCCCCGGCCATTTGTGACAAAATATGAATAAACTACTGCAAACACATGGGCCCCAGTTCTGCTCCTGAAAAGATTGACGAAGAGATGGGAGCAAGGGGGCTGTACAGGGCACAGGACTGAGCAAAGACCTTAGCACAGCGAGTCCGACCCCACTAGCCAGAGGCCCCTGCCAGACTGATCAGAGGCCGCTGTCCGCCCATCCTCTCTTTCCTGGCTGTGCCTGCTGGTGCCCTTCCATCTGCCTTCCAAGGCGGTGTCAAGGTCACCAACTCAAGAAGGTGTCCCTGCATCCACACTCTTCCTAGACAGCCCCAAGCCTGTCCCCTGGGCAGCACAAAGCCTCAGAGGTGTCTACACCTCCCCGCAGGCCCCAGGAACAAGGGTCAAACAAAGTCAAGGAAATCAAATCTTCAATGTATGGAAAAATCGGTGCCATCTGGGGCCAGGGGTCACCGGACCAGGTGGAAGGTCAGCCAGTATATGATGAGAGGCTGGAAGGCTGCAGCCCCCAGAGTCAGGTAGAGCTGGAGACGCTGCCGGGGCCCTGAGCCGCCCATGCTGTCGGGCCCCAGGGCTGCCGTCCGCAGAGAGCGCACCTGGAAGAAAGGAGAGCTGAAGCTGGGCCAGCAGAGGAAGACTGGTCCCAGCTCTGCCTCCAGGTGCAGGGACGGGAGGGGCAGCCCGGACTCACGATGAAGTACATGAGCGCAGAAGAAGTCCAGGCCAGCACCACGTAGTAGCCATTGCTGCCGAACAGCAGCCCCGTGAGCACGCTGAGGATCATTCTGGAGGCAGGGGGGCGTGGGGAGGAGGGGATTAGTGACCCCTCAGGGTCCAGGCCTAAGATTGGCCCTGCCCACCAGGACCCAAAGCCCAGCCAGACCCCACTCCCAATCTGTCCCCACAGGGACTCAGACCGGAAAAGGATCTGGAAGGCCCAGGCCTCAGCCCGGGACCTGTATCTGAGACCCAGATCTCTCCCCATGTTCCCAGGGTGGCTCTCAACATAGCCCTAGCCTCCTGCATGGCACCCGGTCTGCAGGAGACTGCTGGTTCCTCTAACAGAGCAGGGCTAGAGGCCTCGGAGTGCTGAGACACGTCCAGGGTCATGGTTCAAGGGGGTCACAGCTCGAGGCTAGAGCTATGCAGGTCTAGACCCAAGGCCACAGGCTCCTCCCCAAGCCACCTCTCCCCAGCCCACAAGTGCTCACCCCACATATTTGTAGCCGCTGTAGGCCAGCAGGTGGAAGGTGCTCAGGTCACTGCGCACGGTGGCCAGGTAGAGGCCCAGGAGCAAGGCCAGCACTTCCATCACCACCCACACCAGTGCTGTGCTCGCACACAGGCCCAGCACCTCGGGGGAGAACCTGTGCCAGGGTGGGGGCAGTTCAGAGCCAGCCATCCTGTGGCAGGGGTGAGGGTGGGAGACTGAGGGCAGCAGGGGACCTGGCACAGGCCCCCTGGGGAGGTAGGGAGAAGAGCCAGGGTGGGGGTAGAGAAGTGGGGGGGAAGTAGAGGGGGTTGGCACCAACCTTTTCTGAATGCCCAGTGCCATCCCGGCCAGCAGCACGTAGGTGATGAAGGCCATCGCTGCCAAGAGCCAGAGAGACGCCATCAGACTGACTTTCTCATCCAGAGCCCTCTCTGGGCATCCAAGGCCACTGCCACCCCCACCTCCTCCCCATACACCTCCCCTGCATGTCCCAACACAGCCTGACCCCCACATTCAGCTCCCCAGCGCCCTGCCTGGGTGCCTTTCTCTGATCAGCCCCTCCCCTGTGAAACATCACCTTACCATTCTCCCAGGACCACAATTCTTCACAGGGGCCACATTCTTCCCTACCCCTGTGCTAGGAAGCTCACCAGTTTTCTGCTGTGTCTCAGAAACTACATCACAGGCCAACGCCACTGCTCATCTCACTGAGGGACTAAACTGATCCTAGTAAGACTGCAGGACCAAAATGCAGGTTCAGTGGACAACCCAGGCTGTGCCTAGTGACCGGGGCCATGGAGATGACCTCACCTCAGCCAGCAATCTAAGTCTGGCCATTGGCACTGGCTACAACTCTGGCTGCCTAGATGGTGCAGAGAACTCCAAGTCTGACTTTGAGCTGTTTTCACAAAAGCCCAGGGCCAGTGGGAGCCAGGCTTTAGCAGCAGTTTTAACTCATCAGTCCTGTCCTCTTCCTGCCTTGACGCACTAGAACTGATGTGACCTGTGACCGCCAGAGGGCAAAGTGTCCAGAGTTAGGAAACCACCTCTACCACCTATAAGCTGTGTGGCCTCAAAGATCTGCAAGTCCCCTCTGAGCCTTGGCTTCAACATGTAAAATGGAGATGCCAATACCAGCCTTACACAGTGGCTAAAGGGGACACATGGAATGAAGGACGGAAGAACTTTCATCCTGCCAGGATGTCTGGAATAGCTGCCTTCACTGGAGCTGCTCTGACGGCTGGTCCCTGACACACTAAGCCCCTCCTAAGTACCCACTATGGGCCTGCACAGCCGACAGGACAGAGGAGTCAGCTGTAGAGCGGGCCAGCCACAGCCCACATGGACAGGCAGTGCAGGAACCCAGAAAGCAGCCAACACTTGCTCAGGGGCTCAGGAAAGGCTTCCTTGAGGAGGGGAGGATGGAGCAGGCCTTGGAAGACAAGTGATAATGACGATAACAGCTAATGTTTCCTACGTGCTTGCCATGTGCCGGGTGCTATGCTAAGCAAACATCACCTCACTAAATCTCTACGACAACCCTTTGAGGTAGGGACAGTTATTATTCCTGCTTTACTAAAGAGTGCAAGTAACCAGCATAATGTCCCACAGCTGGAAGTTGCAGAGTCAGGTCTAAACCCAGGGATTCTGGCTGGGGAAGGATATGGTCCAAGTCAAGAGGCAGGACAGTCTCAAAAGGGTGTCCTGGGGACGGCAAAGGCACATTCAGGAAGGAAGATCCACTGGTCACCCTGCACTAACTGGTGGTGCAACTAACCTAGCGACTAACTGCCACACACAAAAAGCACCCAGAGCAGATGCTGAATAATTGAGCCTCTCCCTTCCCATTCATCCCTCAAGGCACAACTCCCGCCACATCCTCCAGCCCAAGTCAGAGACTCACTGGGGATATAGAGGTCAGGGGCGTTGAGGTCTTGCCGAGGAGGCAGAGGCACATCACGGCTGTACTGCACTTCCCAGTTCTGGCAGTGGCAGCAGCGGCCAGGTCAGGGGAAGATGAAAAAACAGGAGAGACGGGGTTTGATGTCTGGAAGCAGACTCTGGAGCAGGATGAGGGAGGCCCCCAGCTCACCTGGTAGGAAGCTCACCTGGTGTGTGTAGGGGAAGACCAGGAGCCCTAGCTTCTTGGCCACATAGGCTGTGTCCACAGCAAAAAAATACTTGAGTTTGTTCACAGACACAAAACGGTGCAGCTAGGAGGGGAGAGAGGCGGCTGTGGGCAAGCGGAAAGCGGAGCCTCGGGGTGCTCCTCTGTGTGCTCCTTCCCTGAGGAATTGGGCGGAATCCCATGATGCCCCAGCCCTAGCCAAGAATTCTGCCACCCTTGCCCTGGGGGCAAGCCACACCTCCTTGTGCACCATGTCCTTCCCATGGGATGCGATGGAGCTGCCATAGGCCATAGCCACATTGGCCACTGGGTCCCCAAGCAAGTGGTTGACATTGAAGGCCACATCTGCTCCTGGGGCTGGGTATCCCCCGGGCTGGCTGGAATAACCACCGCTTGTGTCATCGAAGAGGGGAGGGGGGTCTGGAGCTGCCCGGGCCCTGTGCTTGGAGCCTGCGGGTTTGGAAGTATCAGAGTAGGTGACAGGATACCAAGCATACCATACGGGAATACCAAACCACAGCCCTTGCCCTAGCTGGGCAGCCCTGCTTGATGTCCTGGGGACATCAAGCCATCAGTGAGGGAAACCCGGGCTGGGTAAAGGGTAGCTAATTCAGAAAGAACTTTGATGAGGGGTCTTTGCGAGACATCCTTTGGCAAGTGCAGGCAAAGGAAGAGCTAAGGCAGCGCCTAGAACTGACTGCCCACCTGGGGTTTCTGCGGGTTCTCAAGGGAAGTGATCTCTGAATTGAGCCGAGGAGAGCGAGAGCAGGTTTGCCAGGTGGAGAAGATAACTGAGGGGGCACCCTTGCATAAGCAAAGACGAGAAAGGCAACAACTGGCTACCCGGGGGCCCGGACAGTGGTCAGGGGCCCCACCAGGGTCTGGCGGAAAAAGGAGGTTCTGGCGGTGGACCCCGGTCCTGCCCGGCTCCGGCACGGGGATGCCAGCTGTGCCTCACCGCCGGCCTCCGGACTGGGCCGAGAGCGAAGTCCGGGACGCGCCGCGCAGTCTCACGGGCCAGGGCCCGAGCGACGGCCCGCCCTGGGCAGCGGTCGCTCCCTCAGCGCTACTGCCCCTCAGAGCGAGCGGGCCGCGCCGCCGACTCTCGGGAGGGCCCAGCCGCGCTCCGCCCGCCCCGCACCCCACGCACCGTGGGCGCCGTAGCCCGAGTGGTAAGCCATGGCCGCGACGCTCGCTCTCCCCGCGGGCCCGCTGCGCCGCCTGGTGGGTGCGAACACTAACAAGGAAGCTGCTCCGCTCCCGGGGCACCCACTGAAGTCACTCGGCAGCCCGACACGTCCCCCGGCCGGTGGACTGCAGCCGCCATGTCCACAGCGTCATCCCCCGCCGCCTGCCATTGGCTCTCCGGCGGCCCAGGCTCGCCCCTCTCCTCTCCCCATTGGTTACTGGCGCGCCCTCGCCAAAGCGGATTCGACTGCAGTCAACATCCGGGCGAGGGATGGGCGGAGCGACTCGAGGCACTCCCGGATTGGATAAGGGACGTGTTACTTCGCGGTGGGAGCAGCCAATAGATGGGGTAAGGCTGGGGGGGGGGGTGCTGAGAATTATTTCCGCGCCTGCGCGGTGGGGCTCTTGGCGCACCCTGCCACGACTGCAGCGGGAGCCGCGCGAGGAGGCCCGCGGCGGGCGTCCGGGAGCGAATGGGGCGGTCGGGCTCTGACCAGGCCCTGCCCTCGGGGCCTGCCGCCCCCCGTCTGCGCCCGCTTTCCTCCCCAGTCCCCCACACTTCTCCCAATCCTGGAGCGGAGCCCGGCAGCCCGGGCCTGGTGGGAGGCCCGGCGGGGCGGCGACGGCGCGGCCAGGCACGCCCCAGGATGCTGACTCCTCCCCCTCCCGCCTCCCACTCCTCCGCTCCGCGCGGTGCTGTCCGTCGTCCGGTGCTGAAAACGCGCTCTCGCCTCTGTCTCCGTCCTGGAGACCCCTGGGGGCTTGCTGCTGCGAGGGCCTGGGGTCTCGATCCGCACGCTGCTCCGCGAGCGCGCGTGCATATTGAAAACCTAAGGCCCAGAAGATTCGAAGGCCCAGAGATCGGGTGGTATAGGGGGGCAGCGCCTGTCCCATCGGCTTTCCCACGGTCCTGCCGATTTGGGAGCTGAGGTGTGCTGATCCGTTTTCTGAAGCTGCAGCCGAAACCCCTGAGTCATCGCGGGTCCTGTGGTCTTCTCGAAATGAGGCTCCCAAGCCTCACTCGCAGTTCCGGGGGTCCATTTCTCTCCACCCAGGTTCTGGTCACTCCCACCCTCCCTGGGGACAGTCCTCAGGGGTCTCGCTCTCACAGACCTTCAGCCACCGCTTTCCAGAGGGCACAATCAGGTCCTCTGCGACCTGCCTCTAATTACTTAGTGTCCAGGTACACCAGGTGACCTTCCTGCTTTCCAAACTCAGCCCACGTGGTCCAATCGCAGTGCCTTTGCCCAGAGGCCCCCAACCCCTGGGAAGCCCTTTGCCCTCATATCCACTTGTCCAAAGCCTAGTTATCCCTTAAGAGTCAGTTTAGCTGTGCTTCTCAGAGGGACAAAAGGAACAGAGGCCTGACCTTGGGGAGAGTGGCGGGGTGGGGCGGGGAGGCCACAAGCTGGGTTCTATCCCAATTTGCCCTGGATGTAAGTTCCATGAGGAGAGGGCCTGTATCATTCTCTGCTCTTACCCTGTCCTCCCGGTGCCAAGCACAGTACTTGCATGGAACATCCAAGTCCAACAAATAAATGATAAACAAACAGATCGAACCTTGGACCGGTCAGTTTCTTTCTCTACCTCTCGGTTACCTCTCCTTCAAATGGGTAAATGTGCTTAACTGAATGGTGTTTGAGTTGCCCTTTGCGCAGACACACACACAACACAAATGAACCCATCCAGCACTGCAGCCCCTGATGTGCCACCCACTGACTGTCCAGCTTGGGGCAAGGCCCAGCCTCCGTCCCAAGTGTGAAGATCCGAGGGGCCCTGCGGGCCAGGGAACAACACTGGGGCCTTGTGTACCTAGGAAGGGTCATCCCATGCAGGACAGAGCCCCGTCCCCTGCACGGCATGATGCATGCTTGTGAATTGAATCCAAAACCTTTCTATCCAATTCCTCAGATGGGAAAACAGGTTGGGAGAGGAGCGTGCCAGCCGAAGGTCACGCAGCTTGGGGTGGGGGGGAGCGTCCCGGCCTCCAGACTGCCTGCCCTACGAGGAGCCCAGCACCTCTGCCCAGCCAATGCGATTCATGACGCCTTTCTGCGCTGTGATTGCCCTCTCCCCCAGCTAGTGGGGCTTTAGGGGTGAGGTCTGGGCGGGCTCAGCTCTGGGCCTACCGCTTAGATACGGGGCCCCGCGGGCGCCCACCCACCTTGCAGATTCACCCTCCTTGCCTCACAGGGGAACGCGGGCGCCAGGGAGCAAGACCAGCCCAAGGTCGCGAGCGCCGCGGCCGGAGAACCCGGGAGTCCGGCCGCCCAGTCGGGGCTCCCGTTCTCGCGGCGGGGGTGGGGGGGCCGCCGTGCCAGGCGCTGCCGGCGGCGCCGCCGGCGCTGTGGGGGCGGGGTCAGCGGGGGGCGGGGCGCCGGGCACCGCGGCCGCCGCCGCCGCCGCGCTCGGGCTCGAGCTCCGCGCACTCCCTCCGTGGCCGCCGAGCCGAGCGGACGCCCCCGGGGCCGCGCCGCAGCCCTGCGCGCTCCCCCTATCATGCCCCGGGCCCGGGCCGGGGCCGCCCAAGCAGCCAGGACACCATGCCCGAGGGCGGCGGCGGCGACGGCGGAGAGGTGCCCGCGCTCGTCCCGGACAGCGAGCTGCGGGAAGAGGTACCGGCGCTGTGCGGTGGGGCCAGACGCGGGCCTGGGCGGCGTGAGGGGGACTAGGGAGGAGAGACTCCCAGGAGAGGGGCTGAGGGGGGAAGTCCCGGAGCCCCTGCGGCCAATGACGTCATCGGGGTGGCCTGCGTCCCACCCGGGGTCCCGGGGCCTAGGGCCCGCGTGGGGGTAGGGGTCGGGCGTCTGGGCAGGAACGTGGGGGGCGACTTCCGCCCCCCGGCGCCCCCTTATCCGGCCTCGCCCGCCCTATGACGTCAGCGCCCGGCCCCCGGGCGTTCCCATTCCGCAGCGCTGCGGGGCTGCTGCCCCCACCCTCAGGGCCACGGGGTCAGGCCCCCAGCCCGGCCCAGCGGCTCGCGAGGTGCCCGGGTGGTGCCTGCAATGCAGCAGCTGTAGCAGGGCCTGGGGGAGGGGGGCACGAGGGAGGGAGGCGCCTTCCGTGCCCCTTCGCCTTCCCCTCAAGTGAGGGCCCACTCTGCTGCTGGGACCCACCGGACGGCCCCTCTCAGCCCCGCCAGGAAGATCCGCAGCGCTGTGGGGCCCGTGTGCTGTGTTGGGGCGACAGGGCCTGGACGATACCTGGAGGCCGGCGAGAGTGGGTCCGCGTGTGTTTGGGTGCAGGCAGCCTGCTGGCGTGCGTGTGGTGTGGGTGTGTGAATCGGGCGTGTGCGTTCCCTACCCCTCCGGTGGGAGCTCTGTGCCCTGTAGTCAGATGCGGGTCTGGCGGGCGCCTGGGCTTGGGTGTTACCCAGAGGTGCGCGCGTGCATGTGAGTGCGTCCTGCCGCGGGTGGGGCTCTCCCGTGTGGATTCTGGGGGTGTGGTGTCAGGTTGCAGTGGGGGGTGAGGAGATGTGCTCCGTGGCGGGGTGAAGGTCTGCTGTGTCTCTGGGCTTCAGTGTGTGACGTGCATGTGCCTGTGTGTGTCTGTCTGTCCTTGTCTGTGGTGCTGTGGCTGTGGGGGTTTGTACTCTGGGGACAGGTGAGAGACTGGTGCTTCCTGGATGAACAGGCAGTGAAGAACACGTGTTGGGCGTGGGCGAGTGGGAGGGCGCATCTGACTGGCCGCGGGTCAGGGTGGTGGTGTGCACCTGTGGTGGGTGACGGGGGTGCAGGCTGCCCTGGGCTGGGCTGGGACGGGCCCTGTCCTCTTGGGCCTCTGAGGCCTGGTGGGGCTGGGGTGGGAAATGTGGCTCCTTAACCCACCTCTGCTGTCTCCACTTCCTGCCCACCTCTTCTCTCTCCATAGGCACCTGGGGGCGAGGAGGCCAGGCTGGCAGCCCCGCCAGGGAGGGTGTGCCAAGCCCTCGGGGCCAGGGAGTGGCCCCTGCTGCCCGCCAGCTGTGTCCTTCCCCCGCACAGATGGGGAGTGGAGGACGGCCCTCCATGTGCTCCCCACCCCGACTCACACCTCCCCCGTTCCTAGCGCTCCCTCTGCCTTGCTGACTTAAAAGCCTCTCCCGAAAGTCTCTTGCCATCTCTACTGGAACAAGGGACCAGAGGGAGTCGCGGGGTAACCGTAGTAATACTTATTCCCACGGCCAGACCCTGTGCTGAGATCTTCACACACGTTATCTCGTTGAGTCCTCACAGCACCCCCAGTTTGCAGATGAGGAAACTGAGGTCCAGAGAGGATGAGGGACCTGCCCAAGTCACACAGTGAGTGATGGAACCAGTTCCCCCCTCAGACCCCTGCCATGCTAGCCTCCCAGACCACCAGGACCAGGGATCGAGGCCCAGAGAGAGAGGGTAGGGATGTGGCCAAGTTCACACAGCAAATCAGGGCAGAGCTAGGACCAGAACTTGGTTCTCTCAACAGCCAGTAGGGGCATGAGGGGATCCTTTCCTCTCCTGGCAGAGGTGAGTCTGTTGTGTCCTAGGTGCCCTTGGCTGACAACTAGCAGAGCACAGTGGAGGACAGGCTTAGGGCGGAGAGGCCTGGGTTTGAATGGTGCAGTGCCACTGTGACTTAACCAGACACGTGAGGCCTGGGTAAGTGGCTCAGTCGCTCAGAGCCTCAGTTTCCTCTTCTGCAAAGTGGGACTCATGGTATCACCTTCTTCACTGGGGTTAAACCAAGTGGCAGGCATCACTGATGACCCCATCCTGACACACGCCTCCCTTCTCTCTGCCTATCTGCAGCAGCGGCCCCTGAAACAGTCCCTGGGAAGCTCCCTGTGCCGCGAGTCGCACTGGAAGTGCCTGCTCCTCACGCTGCTCATCCACGCCTGTGGGGCTGTGGTGGCCTGGTGTCGCCTGGCCACTGTGCCTCGACTGGTCCTGGGGCCAGAGGCAGCCTTGGCCCGCGGGGGCGGGGGCCCGCCACCCACCTACCCGGCCAGCCCCTGCTCCGATGGCTACCTATACATCCCGCTGGCCTTCGTCTCCCTCCTCTACCTCCTCTACCTGGCTGAGTGCTGGCACTGTCACGTGCGGTCCTGCCAGGCGCCGCGCACTGACGCCAACACCGTGCTCGCCCTGATCCGCCGGCTGCAGCAGGCGCCGCCCTGCGTCTGGTGGAAGGCCACCAGCTACCACTACGTGCGGCGCACGCGCCAGATCACCCGCTACCGCAACGGCGACGCCTACACCACCACGCAGGTCTACCACGAGAGGGCCGACAGCCGCACGGCGCGCGGCGAGTTCGACTACTCGGCGCACGGCGTCCGCGACGTCTCCAAGGAGCTCGTGGGCCTGGCCGAGCACGCGGCCACGCGGCTGCGCTTCACCAAGTGCTTCAGCTTCGGCAGCGCCGAGGCCGAGGCCTCGTACCTCACGCAGAGGGCGCGCTTCTTCGGCGCCAACGAGGGCCTGGACGACTACCTGGAGGCCCGCGAGGGCATGCACCTGAAGGACGTGGACTTCCGCGACTCGCTCATGGTCTTCGCCGACCCCCGCAGCCCGCCCTGGTACGCCCGCGCCTGGGTCTTCTGGCTCGTGTCGGCCGCCACGCTGTCCTGGCCGCTGCGCGTGGTGGCCGCCTACGGCACCGCGCACGTGCACTACCAGGTGGAGAAGCTCTTCGGCGCCAGCTCGCCCCCTCCGGGCGCCGCGCCCAGCGGGCCCCCGCTCTCCCGCGTGGCCACGGTGGACTTCACCGAGCTCGAGTGGCACATCTGCTCCAACCGGCAGCTGGTGCCCAGCTACTCGGAGGCCGTGGTCATGGGCGCGGGCGCGGGCGCCTACCTCCGCGGCTGCCAGCGCTGCCGCCGCTCCGTCAGCAGCAACTCGCTGCCGCCCGCCCGGCCCAGCGGGCCCCGCCTGCCCTTCAGCCGCAGCCGCCTCTCGCTCGGAGCCGGCGGCCGCGCCACGCCCGGGGTCTTCCGCAGCCTGAGCGGGGGGCCGCTGGGGCGCCGCGGGGAGGACACGGAGCCCCTGGAGAGCCCGCCCTGCTACGAGGACGCCCTTTACTTCCCGGTGCTCATTGTCCATGGGGACAGCGGCTGTCAGGGGGATGGGCAGGGTGTGCTCTGAGAGCCCGCCGCCCCGGAGTGGCCCCTCCTGGCCACACCAGCGCAGGCTTATACGCCTGAGCAATTGCCCAAAACAGGAGGGAAAACAGACCAGCCACACAGAGGGTGCGGGTGGGGGCCCTAAATAGACTAAAATGCAGCGACCTATGGTCATTTGGGGGGAATGGACACCACCCAAGTTGAATCTCTGAACCGTCCCCAGCATGGCTTCCCCCCCAACACGTTCCACCCCCTGTGATGGCAGGTGATCTGGCTTGGGGGCCTCTCACTGGGCAGGGAAGGAAGCTTCCAGAAACCCTGGGATGGGGAGGCGTCCTGGAGACAGCTGCTGCCTGCAGCGGAGGGCTGCCCATGGCCTCTTCCCTGCCGGGGCTGAGGCGGCATTGGAGCCCTCGAGCAACCTAGAAGCACAAATTGGTGGTTTGGGCCACGCCCAGCTGGGCTGGCCTCCCTGAATCTGAGAGCTGGCTATGGTGGCACCGCGGCCTTGGCCCCACTACCACCCAAAGTTCCCATCCTGCTCCCCAGACAGAGCCCTCCCTACCTGCCCTCCACCCCTGCTCAGGGCCAGCACCCGATCTGGCCCCGCCCTGGGAGCCTGGCTCTGCCCCACGCCCATGCCCACTGTAACTCCCGGAGCCTGCTGCACCCCCAAGTCCCACTCCCCTGCAACCTGGGGTGCCTTCTCAAGACCCCACCATGGCCCCCACATCTCCCCGTCTCTGCTCCTGCCTCCCGAAGTCCGTGTCTGCCTCTATCAGGCACACACACACCCTGGGCTTATCCCCTCATCACGGCACGGACTTCCCAGCTCCTCACCTTCCCGATGGTCATAGGGGCCCAGGGCCACAGGGTATCTGAGGGCTCAGCCTCGGCCGCAGCCTCTTGGACGATGCCCTTGCTCCCCGATGGAGCCCCCTGCCCAGGGAATGCTGCCCCCCCCCAGGGAGGAGACAGGAGTCCCTTCCTTTCCAACTGAGCAGCCCTAAGGCCCTAAGAGAGGCCGGTGGGGGAGGGAGAGGCAAAGAGGACACAAGTTAAATAAAGATGTGACTTGGAGGCTCTTCTCAGTGCATTCCTGAGTGTGGCACTGGCCTGGGGCACAATGATGGGCTCTGGGAGGGGACCGGAGTTGCACTCCAGTGTTCCCAGGAACAGGGTAAGCCAAGAAGAGGGGACCTCCCTGCCCAGCCTGGGGCCTCTGAGCCTCAGGCTTGAACTGCTCTGAGCAGCCCGGATGGAGGCCACGTCCCCTGCGGCCCCTCTCGAAGCTCAGCAGGGGTTCTGTTTTCTGCTTCTGGGCGTGCAAAGGACCAAAGGATGGCAGTTGGTCCCCAAGGTGGCCTGTGACTCGAATTCTCTTCCCCTAGTGGCTGTTGACTTCAGTCTGTGCAGGACTGGGCACTGAGCAAGCTGGAGGACACGAAACCAGAAACAGACCCAAGTCGGGGTAGGCTGGCGTGGGGTCTGAAGACGGAACAACAGGGGCAAAGCAAGGCCTCACTCCCTGAAGGAGCTCAGCAAGGTTCCTGGAAGTGGCATCTTCACGTGTGCGGCTGTGCAGGGCATTCACCTTGCAAGGACACTGAGCTGAGGGCCGAGCGTGGGTGGAGTGCGCCCCCAGGCCATTCCCAAGCTCTGGCGAGGAGCTGCATCCACCTGAAGAAAGGGCACCTTTTTCTAATCCACACAAAGGCACCCTGAGGGCCACTGGTGGCCCTAGAAGTGTGCTGAGAATGGGTGGCTCTCCCAAGCAAAGGCAGGGCAGAGGGTGTTGAGGCAGCAGGTGCTGCCCGAATGAGGGCCCGGCAGCAGCGCGGGAAGCAAGACGTGGGGAGGGGCAGAAGCAAAGAGCCAGGGGAGAGTGGGCGAAGCCGTTCATGCCAAACCCCAGAATCTGTCATTAAATGGAGCAAACTGGCACATGGAAGGCGGCTGAGCAGGGACGTGATAGGGTCAGGGCTGCCTTCAGGCCATTCAGCAAAGTCCAGCTGCCTGCTGGCCACATGGGGAGGGTGGTATCAGAGACCAGAACTTGCCCTGTGCACCTGCCCACTACCTCACCTCTTTGGGAGTGAAGACAATTCTTTGTTCAGAAACAACTTAGGTGGAAAGCCCTGTGGTGCCCAAACATTCAAGAAGGCCACAGTGGGCAGGGGGCCAATGTGCTGGTTCCAGCTCCTCCCCGTGGGGAAGGTTCCCTCTTCCATCATTCTGCTCTAACTCCCGAGCCACCAACTGCCCACTGGCCACCATCCATTCTCCTCCCTTCCTCAATAACAGAATCCTAGTTTTACAGCAGATGGCAATGAGCCCACCCTAAAGAGCAATATTTCCAGTCTTCCTTGCATATACGGTATGACTATATTTCTTAATTCTAGGATATGAGATATAAACAGAAGGTATTGGAAGGAATTTCCAACAATGCTCCATGAAATAGAAACATATTGGTGAAGGCCATTGTTGTCCTCTCTGCTACATCCTACATTCAGCCTGGAATGCATGTGTGACAGCTAGAACTCCAGCAGCAATCTTGGATCAGGAGGAGACCTGGAAAATTGTAGCCATGTGCAGAGAATGGCAGAGCAACAAGGTAAAAGATCCTGGGCTCCTGATGACACCACATGAGCTTCCATATCATCCCTGGGTTGCCTACTCCAGCCTCCAATGAGAAAAGAAGGAAACTTTTTTTTTTTTTTTTGAGGCAGAGTCTCACTCAGTTGCTAGGCTAGAGTGCCGTGGCATCAGCCTAGCTCACAGCAACCTCCAACTCCTGGGCTCAAGGGATCCTCCTGCCTCAGCCTCCCGAGTAGCTGGGACTACAGGTATGCGCCACCATGCCCGGCTAATTTTTTTATGTATATATTTTTCAGTTGTCCAGCTAATTTCTTCCTATTTTTAGTAGAGACAGAGTCTCGCTTTTGCTCAGGCTGGTCTCGAACTCCTGACCTTGAGCGATCCTCCCACCTCGGCCTCCCAGAGTGCTAGGATGACAGGTGTGAGCCACCACGCCCGGCCAGAAACTTTTATTAATAGTTTGTTTAAGCCACTTTTTTTGGTCTTTGTTACCAGCAACCTTTATTAATTATCTACTGCTGCATAACAAATTATCCTAACCTTAGTGGCTTAAAACAGCAATAAAAAGTTATGCTCTCTCCTGGCTTCTCTGGGTCAAGAATTCAGACAGGACTCAATGAGAATGGCTTATCTCTGCTCTGTGGCATCTAGGGCCTCTGCTGAAAGCCTCAAAGCTGGGGCTGGAATCATCTGGAGGCTTGTTCCCGCCCGTGTCTGGCGGGGGATGCTGGCTGGTGGCGGGGCGCCTACCTGGCGCTTTTGGCAGGAACGCCTCACAGAGCCTCTCCACAGGGCCTGGGCTTCCTCATAACGTGGTGGCTAGGTTCCAAGGACAAGTGCACCGAGAGGGTAGAAGCTGTATTGCCCTTTCTGATCTAGCCGCAAAAGCCACACAGCACTGCTTCTGCCCTTTCCATGGGTCAAGGCTATTATGAGGGTCCACCCAGCTTCAAGGGGAGGGAGCATAAGAGGTCACCGCTCCGTGGAGGCTTGTCAGTGTCGCATTGTAGGAACAGCACGTGGGATGGGAGATGTATCGGTGCCCATCTTCAAAAATGCAATCAACCACTGAGCCAAACATGATGTCTAACCCATCTGATCGATACCTCTAGAGTGGTCTGCAAAAACGAATGCCACCCTATTTACGAGGCTGCTTTAAGAGAGGAGGGTGGTGACGTGTCAGGCGTGGGCCTACCGGAGGCAGAGACCTGCTCGGGTCATTCACTGGGGCCTTCAGGCTCCGGGTGGATTAAATACAGCCATCAAGTCTTCGCAGCTCCTCTCCTCAAGAGGCGGAATCCGTTTCCCTGCTCTTTGAGTCTGGGCTGGCTTTGTGACTTATTGTGAGGGAAGTGACGTTGGCTTCTACCCTTGCCCTCTTGGAACCCCGAGACTGCCAGGTATGAAGACGCCTGACAGATTTGAGGCCAGGGGAGGGAGAGCCGAGGCCTCAGCCAAGAGGCCTCAGCTTCCAGATGCAGCACTGAGGCCACCTTAGACACTCCAGCTGCAGTCAAGCCACAGATGCCAGTAGCCTCAGGAGTGACCGCAGGTGAGGCCAGCCCGGCAGACAAACCAAATGCCATCCGTCTCCGTCTAAACTCAGCTCCCTCTGTATTCCGCCGTATTCCAACTCCAGGCTAGAAGCTGCGAGTTTTAAACTTCTGTATGCGTGAGTTTCTTCGTCACCTGTTTCTCCTGTCAGAATTGAAGCCACAGGGGCAGATGGCCACCACTGCAGACACTTGAGTCAGGCAGTGTCCTGACTCCGCCACTACGACCTGAGTGGCCCTGGGCGAGTCATTTCGTCTCTCTCTCTGCCACAGTCTTCTCATCTGCAAAATGGGAGGTGACCATAGAACCTCCTTGCTGAAGAGGGCTATCATAAGGGTTAAGTAAGGCACCATGTGGCCACGCTTAGTCTCAGACACAGGAAGTGCTCAATAAATGTAGCTATCAACATCATGTGCTCAAATGACAAATGGGCACGCCATATTACACACACACACACACACACACACACACACTCTTCACCGGCAGCCAGCACCCGGCACAGTGCCTGGCACACGCTAGGTGTCCCGTCAATATGTGTTCAGCGAATGGCTCCTGAGCTCCTACAGACACCTCTGCCACCGTGGGGTTAGCCGAATCCTCGGGGCCGAGTAGCAGCACTGCTCACACCGTGGCCTTGACCAGCCAAAGGAAGCTCAGCCGCGCTTGACATGGAGCTTTTCTTTTCTTTTCTTTTTTTGAGACAGAGTATCACTATGTTGCCTGGGCTAGAGTGCCTCGGCATCAGCCTAGCTCACAGCAACCTCCAACTCCTGGGCTCAAGTGATCCTCCTGCCTCAGCCTCCCAAGTAGCTGGGGCTACAGGCATGCGCCACCATGCCAGGCTAATTTTTTCTATTTATTTTTAGTTGTCCAATTCATTTCTTCTATTTTTAGTAGAGATGGTGTCTCGATCTTGCTCAGGCTGGTTTCGAACTCCTGGCCTCGAGCAATCCATCCGCCTCGGCCTCCCAGAGTGCTAGGATTACAGGCGTGAGCCACCACGCCCGGCCGACATGGAGCTTTTCTGATCTTTGGTGGGTGGGCCTGACAACGCAGGGCACCCAGGGGAGTGTAGGCTGCCCCCCAAGCCAGCCAACTATGAAGTTTCCCATTTCCTCCTTTGATCTGGGATCCGGCCACCAGGCCTCAAGAGCTTCCCCAAGGTGACAGGCCTGTGAATGTTTTGAGTTCCATCTTCCCTCTTATGTCATACCCGCAGCTGACGCACCTGTTCTCTAGGGCCCGTCAGCATGAAGTCACTGCTGAAGTGGCTCGAGATGTATCTGGAAGGGGCAAGGGGGACAGGGCCTTGAGCTGAAAGGACCCGGACAGGCGCTGAGCGAGGACAGGAGGGTGTGCTGCTACCCCTGTGGGCTGCCAGCAAGGGCTCTGGCAAATCAGACTCAGCAGGAACCAAGAAAAACGGATCGGCTAGAAGGATAGCCGCGTGACACACGCAGCTACGCCGCATCTGCTCCACGGAGGAGTTTCTGTCCAGAGTATCAGCTGAGACTAAAATCAGCTTGTTCTCAGGAACCCCTGGTCACACTCCAAAAGCCAGATGTATTTTTTTCTCTTTGACTGCTTTTTAAAAAACACTTATACAATGAAACTGACCAAAATAAAAATACTGACTTTTTTCAGGAGAACGGTTTCAATTTATGTGTTATAAAAGCAAATATGTTGGCCGGCCGCGGTGGCTCACGCCTGTAATCCTAGCACTCTGGGAGGCCGAGGCGGGAGGATCGCTCGAGGTCAGGAGTTCGAAACCAGCCTGAGCAAGAGTGAGACCCCGTCTCTACTATAAATAGAAAGAAATTAATTGGCCAACTAATATATATATAGAAAAAATTAGCCGGGCATGGTGGCGCATGCCTGTAGTCCCAGCTACTTGGGAGGCTGAGGCAGGAGGATCACTTGAGCCCAGGAGTTGGAGGTTGCTGTGAGCTAGGCTGATGCCACGGCACTCACTCTAGCCTGGGCAACAAAGTGAGACTCTGTCTCAAAAAAAAAAAAGCAAATATGTTGTAAAAGACAGCAATGTGCGATAAAAGTCTGCAAAAATATAAAGACTGAATTATGTTAATAAAGGTCAAGTTCAAACCTCTAAGAAGAATTTCTGAAATGAATACATGATCATTTGGGAAGTCGCTGTGGATGTGTATGTAGTTATGAGGAGAGAGTCCCCCTCTCCACCCATAGCTGTTTCCCTAGCTACACCGGAAAAGCTCAGGTGAGGGGTGTTAGGACTCACCATGCTTAACGTGGGGGCGCTGGTGGTTTCTGGGACTATCCCAGCAGCAGGGGACGGGTCTCCCATCTGACCTCGGTTGCAGGCTCCAGATACAGGTAGCCAGGTGCCTTCTCGAGCAGTCCATTGGATGACTCCAAACACCTCCAACTCAACAGATGCCGAACCGACAGTATCATCTATCTCCCCAAAGCGCCTGTTCTCCCAGGTCTCCAGTCTGAATGGCACCACCCAGGAAATGAGCAAAACCCCGAGGCCATCGTCGGTCCTTTCCTCTCTTTCCATTCAGCTGGTCACTAGGTCCTTTGCAAATCTACCTGCCAGCCACTTCTCAACTTGGCTCTCTTCTCCATCCCAACTCTGTCTCTGCCGAAGTTCAGGTCACCCTCTCCTCTTGCCTGGACAGAGCCCTAAGTGGTCTCACCGTGGGCAGTTTTGCTGTTCTCCTATCTAATTACTTTTGAATCCTTGATCCCTAAAGTGCGGCTTCGGGTACATAGTAGGGTCTCAATAAATATTGGATAAATGAATGAACCGTTTATTATTTTAGTGTGCAGAGTAGAGATGGTGTCTCGATCTTGCTCAGGCTGGTTTCGAACTCCTGGCCTCGAGCAATCCATCCGCCTCGGCCTCCCAGAGTGCTAGGATTACAGGCGTGAGCCACCACGGTGTCCTCCACTTGTAATGACACTTGGGTCAGGAATCAATGTGGGAACTCTGTGTGTGCAAAAGTGTCCCAAGTGTGCTCCCTTCGGCAGCACATATACTATACTATATGTATATGCACATATACACATAACTTAGGACTACTTAGTGTCCTAAGTTAAGAACCAGGAAATAGCGGCCGGGCGCGGTGGCTCACGCCTGTAATCCTAGCTCTCTGGGAGGCTGAGGTGGGCGGATCCTTTGAGCTCAGGAGTTCGAGACCAGCCTGAGCAAGAGCGAGACCCCATCTCTACTATAAATAGAAAGAAATTAATTGGCCAACTAATATATATAGAAAAAAAAAATTAGCCGGGCATGGTGGCACATGCCTGTAGTCCCAGCTACTTGGGAGGCTGAGGCAGCAGGATTGCTTGAGCCCAGGAGTTTGAGGTTGCTGTGAGCTAGGCTGACGCCACGGCACTCACTCTAGCCTGGGCAATAAAGTGAGACTCTGTCTCAAAAAAAAAAAAAAAAAAAAAAAAGAACCAGGAAATAGTGCCAGGCAGGTGCTCTGTGAGCAAGTCCTGCAGTAGAGCGCCTAGGAGGGCAGAAAATAAAATTGGTTTTTTATTATTTGCCTATTAGTGGGAGAAACTACCACTTAAAAGTTACCTGCTCCTTTATACCCAGCTGGTATTAGGACACAAGTACTTCTTATGTTGTTTGGACCTAACTATTTATCTATTTTTGGAGACAGGGTCTCTGTCACCCAAGCTGGAGTGCAGTGGTGCAATCATAGCTCACTGCAGCCTCCAACTCAACCGATCCTCCTGCCTTGGCCTCCAGAGCAGCCGGGACTACAGGAACACACCACCACGCCTGGCTAATTTAAAAAAAAAAAATTGTCTTAGAGATAGGGTCTTGCTATGTTGCCCAGGCTGGTCTGGAACCCGTGGGCTCAAGGAATCCTCCCACCTCACCCTCCCCCAGTGCTGGAATTACAGGCTAGAACTGTTAGGTATTTTTTGGCCTACAGGTGTCACAAAAAAATTACTGCCTGCGCAGGACAGGTGAAGGACAATCTTTGGAACCTCTGCTGTAGGGATGAAGTGGGCTTGGGAGTCAGTTTCTGCCAGTTCAGCTCTCCCAGGGTCGGTTTCTGGACTCTGTCTTCAGGGCTCCCTGGAGCCAGCTGACACAGTGTGTCTTGCAGCACGTTCACCTGCGCCACCCTGCGGGTCCTCGTTGGCCTCCAGCAGGAAACCTTGCCTCTCCTCATATGGAGTCCTTGCTCCTCTCTGACAGATTCTTGTTGGTAGAACAGGTACGGTAGCTGCCTCAGGTCCCAGCCAGTGAGCAGTGGAGCTGGAACCCAAACAAGGCTGTCGGTGCAGTGCCAGCTCTTACCGCTGTGCTGGTGGCCTCCCAGAAAGAACCCACTGAGCTCACTGAACCCACTGAAAACACACTGAAGCACGGGCTGCAGCTGCCCACAGCTGCACCTGGCCTGGGGACACGGTCCAGATCCCATGGTCACAGGAAAAGCCTTAATTATCAGCATCGCCCTCCAAAACCACGGACAACTAACTCTTCCAGGGGAGGAAGGCTTCACTCCTCCCTGGTCAATGCCAGTGCCACCAGCCTCTCTTAGAGTCCACGCCTTGCAGCCTCACCGCTAATAGTGAGTTTCCCAGGATGTGGGCATTTGGGGATCAGAGACATGGCTGCCACGTGTGGACGGGCTTCACTGCAGGGGTGAAGAGCACAGGATCTGCCTGGCTTCAAACCTCCACCTACTGACTGGGTCAACTAAGACAGGTGGCCTACCACGCTCAGGCAAGTAAGTGCCTTCGGCTTCCTCTTCTGTGAACTGGATATGAACGGGACGCCCTTCGTGGGGGTTATGAGTCTTAAATGCGTGAAGTAAAGCTAAGTAAAGTTAAGACGAGTAAGTGCTTCAAGCGCCCACCATTATTGTCGCTAGATGCGGCGCCACCCCCTCCCCCATCTGTAGCCGCTAGAGCACCAGAAGCCCCACCCCGCCCGCACAGCCCGGAGGTTGGCCCTGGCTCCCTGATGCGGGGGCGAAGGGGCCCCGCTGGCGCTTAGTAGGTGCTAGTTCCCACGCTCCTCAAGGGCAGCTGCCAGGCTGTCCCAGGAACGTTCGAATCCATTTTGTTGAGCCCCTAGCGAGTGTCCTAGGCTCCCGCGGGCAGAGAGGAGCCGAGAGCACTGAGAGAGGCCCGCTCCGAGACACCGTCTCTGGAAGCCATGACCTTCAGGCCCCCCATGGGGCTTTGGCGACCAAGCCCACCCCCACCGCAGCCGCACCCTGGGGAGAGTGTCCACCCTGTGGAGCCCCACAGGGGAGCCCGGCCGAGGAATCCTGGGCCCCTAGGTGGGAGGCTGTGCTGTGGTGCCTGAGAACAGGATCCGTGAGGGGCCGGGGGAGCCGGGCCGGCCACCTCAGAGACCGCGAGGGCCGCCTCAGCTCTGCGGTGGCTTGAGGGCCCGTGTGAGGCCCCCCTGGGGACGGACTTCCAAACATGACCCAGGTCACCTGCGGGGGGCTGTCCTGCCAGCGGGGGGAGGGAGCCGGCAGATATTTAAGAACACAAACATCTGCGGTTTCCTGAGCGATTAGTGTGCTCCGGGAGGGGAGCCCTACTAAGGCGCCCGGTGGCTGTGAGGCCGCGGTGCCGGAGCCAGGTGGCGCCAAAGGCCCGCTGACACCCCCTTGCCCCCCGCCTCTCGACACCCCGCCTCGGGGCGGTCCCGCGACCCGGAGCCCGGAGGGACGGAAACCGCAGGTAGGGAAGGAGAGGGCCCCGGGGCCAGGTTCAGGGGCGCCGGTCAGGCGCGAGGGGCTCGGAGGACTACCCTGAAGGCCGTAGGGGACGCAGGCCAGGGCGGGCGGCGCTTGCGCCTCAGGGGGGGTGGAGCCTAAATGTGGGCGGGGCTATACATACAGCAGAAGGCGGAGCCTGAGGGAAGAGTTGCAATTTTGTTCCCTGCCAGCGCGGTACTCGTGCGTGGGCGGAGCCTGTGGGCGTCTTTAGCTGGGTGCCCGGCAGGGGCTCGGGGTAGGGGAGCCCTGGCCTCCGGTGAGGCGCGGAAGCCGTGCGTGGGCTGAGGTGAGGGGGCGGGGCTTGCGGCCGGGGGCGGGGCCTGCAGGGGCGCCGGGAAGAACTTTCCACACCTCACCCCCAGGAGCTCGCAGGTGCCCAGACCGAGTTAACCTCTCTGCGCGCGTCCGAGCTCTGCGAGGGGCGCGGCCTGTGGTTCCGTTGGGCGGGACCCGTGACGTCACGAGGAGGACTTGTTAACTCTGGGCGGAGTTCAAGCCTCCGGGATGCGGGACAGACGGCGCGGCCAGTGTCCGCGCGAGCCAGGCGGCGGAGGCGGGACTTACGGCATCGGTGGGCGGGGCCCGGGCAGGGGCTCTGCGGAGTCTCTGAGCTGGCAGGGGCGAGGCTGTGGCTTTGGGGGCGGGGCCGAGGGAGGGCTCCCCGGGGATCTGGAGGCAGTGGTGGGCGTGGCTTAGGCCGCCGGGACGGAGCCGCCGGGGCCGTTCTCTATCGTCCACCGCCGCGCCTGGGCGGGGCGGGGCCTGAGGCTCGGGGGCGGGGCCCGGGACGCGGGGCCGGTCTCTACCGTCCGCCGCGCCTGGGCGGGGCGTGCCTGAGGCTCGGGGGCGGGGCCCGGGACGCGGGGCCGGTCTCTACTGTCCGCCGCGCCTGGGCGGGGCGGGGCCTGAGGCTCGGGGGCGGGGCCCGGGACGCGGGGGCCGGTCTCTACTGTCCGCCGCGCCGGGGCGGGGCGGGGCCTGAGGCTCGGGGGCGGGGCCCGGGACGCGGGGGCCGGTCTCTACCGTCCGCCGCGCCTGGGCGGGGCGGGGCCTGAGGCTCGGGGGCGGGGCCCGGGACGGGGCTCCGGCCTGGGCGGGCCCGGGCCGGTGCGGGCGGGGGCTCTGCCCTGGGAGGCCGTCTGTTTAGGCCCGCACGCAGCTCCGCATCTGGTGCTCATTACCAGATGACAAAGAGCCGGCTCTGGGCCCCCTTCCCCACGCCCATCCCCTCCGACTGCACAGCATTTAACTCCTTCCTGCCCTCGGCGCGCTCTGGTCCCCTGCTCGGGGTCTTGGGGCCGCGCCACACCTTCCCGTCCGGGCCGGCCCCGTGGCTCCCCTCGCGGCGCCCGCGCCTCCTTCCCAGACCCAGGCGTCTGTGCCGTCCCGCGACCCTCACTCCCATCCGGCAAACCTCCCCGACGGCGTCCTCGAGGTTAAAAGTTGGGCAGGCTCTGGCGGGGACGTCTGGTTTGAGTTAGGGGAACGTGAGAGCGGGGGACCGGGGCGGTGCGTAGCGGTCCCTCCGCCCCCTCCGCGACCCCCTGGTTCGCCCCCAGCCCCCTCCCTCCTCTCCTGGGGCCCTGGGGCGCAGCCCGACCTTCCAACCCGTGCCCACGCTCTGGGCCGGAGGGTGGCATAGGGCTCCGGGTAGGGGAGGGGGCGCTCGGCCACTCCTCCTCGCCTGCCCGGGTGGTCGTGGCCGCACTGTCCTGTCCTAATTAGAGGCCCCAGAGAGGCTGCAACTGAAAAATTACAGAGGCGGTGGGAACTGGCGCCTCCCCCACCCAGGGCCCGCCCCCTCCCCCTGAGGCTGAGAGCCTGGGATGAGGGAGGTCACCCCCACCGGGCTGTGGTCTTTGACCAGCCCCTCCTCTAGTTCCTGGGACACCTCTGCCCTGAGCAGCCGAGCCCTCCCTCTAGCTGGGATCTGCACAGCGCCGTCTGCCCTGGTCCCGCTAACGCCACCGGGAGGAGCAGAGCGTGGCCCCAAACGGGAAGGCCTTGCTCCTGAGGCTGCCCAGAGAGTGGTGACGTCTCTCCTGGGTCCCGTCCTCTCCCCGTCCCAGCCTCCTAGGCTCTGAGTCCCATCTCCTCCCCAGAGCAAGAGGGAGGATCACCCCCAAGAGCACATACAACCCAGAGGGGTGGCAGCACCCTTGAGTGACCCTGAGCCCAGCCCCCAACAGCAGTGCAGCCTGCGAGGCTGGGCAGAGAGATACCAGAACAAAGTCAGGAGAAACCCACCCGCTGCCCCCTTCACTGCCCAGAACCACCAGCCCCAGAGCCTACCTTGACCCCTACGTGCCAGTTTGGCTCCAGTTCAGCAAAAGTCCTCACTCCACAACCCTCCCCCAGACTCAGCCCCACCTTCTTGGAGTTTTGGTAAAAAGAGGAACAAACACAAAATTCTCCCCATGCCAAACCTCCCACTCCTGGGCTTGCTGAGCAACCTTGGGCATGGCCCTGCAGTCTCTGGGCTGCTTCCCTGAGCATCTCTGAAGCATGCCCTCCCTGAAAGGGTCTTACCTTACCTCTTTGGGGCCCAGACAAACTGAAGGAAGACCCCCTCCTTTCACTGAGTCCGCCCACACTCCCCTCAGGCACCAGTGGGGATCAGAAGGTTTGGGTGAGGTTGGCACTTCCTTTATTGGAGAAGACCCCAGCACCCACCCCCTGAGGTCCTGGGGGCCTTGATGTATCCTCTGTCTGGAGTGCTGGGCCAGGGACAGAGTTCCCGAGAGCCGAGTCTAGTGGTTGACTTAGAAGCCTGGCTGGGCCCTGGGGGCAGGAAGCCCTCTGTCCAGCTGGGCAGTCCCCGTGGGTCCCTCGTGCAGCCTCAGCCAAGTGTCCAGCGCACGCCCCTACCCCTACCCCGCAGGGGGGTCTGCGCCCCGTCACACACTGGTTCTGCAGGTCTGCACTCCTGTGAGGCTGCCCCTGGGGGGCATGGGTTCCGTTGGGCCCTTGCTCCCAGTGTGGGTGACCCAGCGATAGCAGTCAGTGACGCGCTTGTTGGGCGCATGGGGGCCACAGCGAGTGCAGTACACGATGCCCAGTGCAAGTAGGACCACCAAGAAGACGCACGTTGGCACCAGGAGTGCCACCAGGAGCCACCGGTCATCCCTCCGGCTTCGGCCTCCCACATTGGCCTCCCCCAGGGCCGTTGGGGCTGCTGTGGGGGACGCTGAAGGCAGCCACGGGGCCAACTTGGGACTGGGGCCACCTTCCCTTGGGATTTGGGGGGCTTTGGAATGGGGATTTGTAGGGCTGATGGGTGAGGTCTGGTTAGTGGGGCTCTGAGAGGGCAGGGGAGTGGGGAGGGCAGGAGGCTGGGTGGCAGCAGGCACAGGGACTTGATGGGCAGGGGACACAGGGGACATGGAGTTGGTCAGAGAGGGCTGGACAGTTGGGATAATGGGAAGCTGGGTGGCCTGGGCTCTCGGAACAGGGACGTCTGGGGCCAGAGGGGGTTCATGGGCACTGGGGGTGGTGGCCGGGGGGGTACGGTTGGCTGGGATTTGAGGCAAATGGGTGGTGGTCCGGGCACCAGCAGCCTGGGTGTCTGGGAACACGGGGAGCTGCTGGGCAGGGGACAGTTCAGGATGTTTGGTTGAGATAACAGGGGGCTGCTGGGCAGGGGACAGTTCAGGGTATTTGGTTGAGATAACAGGGGGCTGCTGGGCAGGGGGCCTTGCTGGCTGAGTGACAGAGGTAATTCGGGGCTGGCGGGCAGAGGGCAGATCTGGATAGTTGGCTGCGATCGTGGGGATCTGGCGGGCAGGGGGCAGGGCTGGCTGCGTGGCAGGGACCATGGGAGGCTGGTGGGCAGGGGGCGGTGTGGGGCGTGTGGCAGAGACCACCACGGGACGGGTGGCAGAGAGCACTGAGGAGTGGTAGGGGACCCTGGGGGCACTGAGCGGGGGCAGCCAGGTGGGCCCAGGGTAGGGTATCTTCGGCCCCCCACGCTCTGGGAAGCTGGGCCTGTAGGCCAGGGCAAGGTCAGGTGGCCGCGTAGGCTCCATCCACAGGATCCCAGGCATTTCCGTCCAGCCGCCATCGAAGCCCCCCCAGGTCCCATCTTCGTCCTCCTCTTCCTCCCCGTCATCCAGCAGCTCGTCATCCAGCAACTCATCTCTAAGGTCCTGGGAAGCCCGGGCGCCCATGGCCCCTGCTGGGCTGCAGCTGATGCCATCAGCCTCCAGCTCGTGACCCTCGCTGCAATAGCACTCAAAGCCACCAACATAGTTGACACACATCTGCTGGCACACCCCAGCGATCTGGCACTCGTCCGTGTCCACACAGCGGTGCGGCTCATCCTCAGCCGGCCGGAAACCCAGGCGACAGTGGCAGGTGTAGCCTTGTGGCCCGCCGGGCTCACACTGCTGCTCGCACAGGGCCTGGGCGCAGGGGTCTTCGCAACTGCGCCCGTCTGCCGCCAGCCGGAAGCCCTCGGTGCAGCGGCAGGACACATGACCATCCACCTCCTCCACGCACTCGTGTTCACAGCCCCCGTTGTCCGGGCTGCAGCCGGACCCCGGGCACAAGGGCCCGGCCCGCGACCAGCCCACGCCGCCCTCAGGCTTCTCCACGCAGAGGAGAGAGGCTCCCCTGCCACCCTGGCACTGCACAGCTGCCACCGAGCCGAAGGGCAGCCACTCAAACTCTGTGGACACCAGGTGGAAAGGCGTGGTGTACACGGCCGGCCCGGCCTGGCCCGCCTCGTCTGGCAGAGCCGGGCAGGCGCCCTCGAAGCCAAACTGGCACAGGTAGCCGTCGACGGCCAGCGTGCACGAGCCCTCGAGCCAGCGATGCTCGCCACCTGCCTCAAGGGCCACGCAGCGCTGGGCCGGGCAGGGCCCTCCGGTGGCAGGCTGGGCCCAGTTGGTGAAGGCTGTGTCCTGGTCCCCCGTGGTCCACGTGAAGCCGCGCAGCAGGCGCTGTGGCTGGCATTGCCGGGGCTGCCGCTGCAGCCCGATCCACAGCAGCTGGCTGGCCGGGCTGGCGCCCAGCAGGCTGTCCACGCGCCGGGCCTCCTCTGGGGTCCGCGGAGTGGCCAGGTTGCCCCCCAGCTCCCGGCAGGCCCGCCAGGCCTCCAGGAAGGTGCGGCGCCGAGGGAAAAGCGCGTAGCAGCTGTCCGGGCCGCAGGCAGCGCGGGGCTCTGCAGCCCAGTCCTGGCCCAGCGTGGGCACCGCGGCCGCCCAGGCCAGCAGCAGGCGCAGCAGCATCGCGACGCCCCCCGACTGGCCAGGCCTGGGCCGGAGGCCGCTCTTGACAGGGGGAGGGACCGGGGCCCCTGGCGGGCGGGCCGGGGGCGGGCCTCGGGCGGGCTCAGGCCTTGTAAGGAGTGGGCTGGGGCGGCTGCCAGCTCCCTGCTCCCGCTCCCCCGGGGCCACCAGAGCAGGAAGCAGCAGGGTGGGGGGCGCTGGGGGGTGGGGGGAGGGGAGCGGGCGCAGCGAAGGGCCGCCCCAGGCCCCGTGGGGCTGGGAGCCATGGAGGGGGACTGCCTGCCCGCTCAGGCCAGCCCACCCTGGCGACACTCCCGTGCATGTGGGGCTGGGGCTGTGGGGCGAGGTCGCTTCCCTGGGACTCGCACGGCCCCAAATCCGGACACACCAACCTCATCACACCCGTGAGCTGTCTCAGCCCAACTGCTTGCCATACGTGAGGAAAGTACTCTGGCCCGGTCCCTTCTCATCACACGTGTGCGCACACGCCTCTCCCCGGGCCCTGTGGGAGGGCGCGCTCCTGGGCACCCTGTCCCTCCATTCGCCTCACTGCAGACCCCCGCGGGCCTGCAACCCCTCCCCCATGGACACACGTTTGACATGCTAAGCCCCTCGGGTGCACGTACAGAGATGGTGTGGCCCTGTACACGGCCTAACACAGGAACTTCCCTCGCCTTCGTGTGCAGGGCCCGATTGGGACCACCTAGATCACCCGGCCTGGACATGCTCAAACTCTCATTTGTTTCCTAAGCCCCTGCCTCGACCTCCCCACCCCCCAGCTGTCTGGCTCCAGCTGGGCTAGCTGTCATGTGGGAGCTGGGGAGTGAGGGGGCCAGGGGGCTGCCCTCCCTTCACCCGGCTCAGCCTGGGGCCCTGGGAACCTGGGCTTAGAGGGGGAGGAGGCGGCCCCCAAACAGGAAATGCCTCTCTGGGCTCCTGCTGCAGAGGGCAGAGTGCGTGGGTTAGGGGGCCCCGGTGGGGGCTGGGCTGCACTCTGGGTGAGTGGGGGACGATGCAAGGCCATGTATGGGCATGGGGCACACAGTGACACACACGTGTATGGGACATAGGCCTCACATGTGTTGAGCCCTCCCTGCCCCCAGGGCCTGCTGTGTGGGCCTGGCCTGGGTCTCCTTCCTGCCCCTCCTGGAGGCCTCTGGAGACCCGTGCACTGGGCCTCTCACCCAGCCTGGCCCCTGGGGAGCTGGTTGGTGGATTAACCCGTGCACACCCACTGCACTCTTAGCAGAAGTTTGAGCCTGGATGGAGAGGTGGAGGAGGGGTTCTGCCTGCCAGTGTCCTGGTCCAGCTGCCCACTCTGCCACTGATCTGCTGTGTGACTGCAGGGAAGTCACTGGCCCTCTCTGGGCCTCCATTCTTCTTATCTGCAATATGGGGTAATGAGTCAGGCCTTTTAGCTCAGCAGGGCTATTGTATCATAGCTCTCAGTGTTTACAAATGTGCTTTGTCAGCTGCCAAACCCAAGGCAGATGTTCCCTAGCTTCTCAGCAAATCTGGGTGGGGGTGGAGACCAGGGCAGGTTTTGCCGGCCACCTCAGTGCCCGGGCAGCCCGCACACCCCGCCAGTGCCCCTGAGGACCAGGGCTTGCAAAGCGCTTGCCGTATGCCCAGAAGTTCCTTCTGACAAGGTCTGTGCCTGTGAGGCACAGAGTCATCCCCCTCTCAGGAAAGCAAAGCCAGCATGGGGCAGCTCATTCCTCCCCTGGCCCAGGCCCAGGACCGTGGGCTCACGCCTGAGCCCCCTCTCTCGCCCGCACCCCACGGCCGGTCTCCCCGCAAACCCCCGCTGGCTTCACTTTCAAACAGGTCCAGAATCTGACACCTCCTTTGCCACCCACCCCGGCCCATGCCACTGTCCTCTCCTGTCCTCTCTGGTTCCCCCGACAGCCTCTGCCCTGGGCCCTCCCGCCCTCTCCATCCCGCCAGAGGGATCCTTTCCTAACTCAGATCCGGTCAGTCTGGTCACTCCGAGGCCCCCAGCTCACGCAGGGGAGAGGCCAAAGTCCTGGCCGCGGCCTCCAGGTCTATTGGACCCAAACTACTCACTCACCCTCTGCCCCTCAACACCCTCCGTCCCATCCGCCCCTGCCTGGTCCTTGCTATCCCCGGGCGCTCTTGTTTTCTCAACCCCATCCCCGCAGCTGGCTCCACTCCCCCCGTGCGTGTATCATTCCCGACGCGGTACAGACTATACTAACTTGGGGATTTGCTTATGCCCTGAGTGCCCCTGGCCAGGGCCGCTCAACGTGGCGTGTTTGCTGTGCAGGGCTGCAGGATGGCATGCAAGGACTGCGCTGGGAGATGTTTAGCAGCATCCCCGGCTTCTACCCGGATGCCAGTAAGTAGCACCCCAACAGTTGGGACCATCAAAAATGTCTCCACACATTGCCAAATGCCGTGTTTCCTGGGGGCAATAATGCCCCCAGTGGGGAACTTCTGCCCTGGGAGACTGTGAGCCCCACGAGGGCCAGGCTGCTGTCTTGTTCCTACTGCAACCGTCCCCAGAGCCCAGAAAGCTCCCGGGCCATGGACGCTGCTCAGCAGGGTTTGCTCAATGAATGAGGCTCAGATAAGTGAAGAACCTGCTGAGGGAGCTGCCCTGCTAGAGCTGGAAGATCCCTGGCAATCCACAAGCCTTTTTACAGATAGGGAAACCGAGGCACAGGGAGTCTCAGTGGCAGGGTGGGGTCTCCCGATTCTTACCTCAGTTCTCTCTTTGTTTGGTTTGGCTTTTTTCAAAAGACGCCTCCAAGCCTAAGCAGTTCTCTTGGCTGTAGCGCCCTGAGGCAGAATTTGAGCAGAGTCTGAGGGTTAGGCCTGGTGTCAAAAAACAAAGATAGGAGGAAGACACTCGGGAGAAGGCACGGCCTGGACAAAATGTGTCTAGGCAGAGCTCAAGATGTGTTTGGAGAACACGAAGGACCCCTCTGGGCCTGGCGTGGTGGACATGGAGCGGACGATGAGGAGGAGTAGGGAGAACATAGCAGAAGGGAGTAGAGGCCTGGCTTGCAGGGTGCCGAGGCTGCCCCAGAAGGCTGGGCCTCCATCATGGAGGCCACAGGGAAGAGAGGCATGATGAGAGGTCTCCACTGCTGGTGTGTGGTGGGTGGAGGGGACCAGAGGCCAGGGACCAGTTAGGAGGCTGTCGCAATAGTCTGGGAAAGGGGAGGGAACTGGCGGGAGCACCGGGCAGCAGGGCGGGCCGGGCTGGGGGAGGCAGCCTCTGGAGGCTCCTTAGGGGCGGTCCTGAGCCTGGTCCAAGGGTGTGGCGAGCCCAGTCATGACTCGGGCAACGGCCAGTGCGGGGGCGTCTAAGGGGACGGCTGCAGGCCGTCTGGCAAGTGGGTGGGTCAGATCAGAGGTTAGGACCCTCAGTGGGGGTGAGGGGTGAGGGGACAGGCAAGTGAAGCAGGACGAGGAGGGTCAGAGGCTAAATTCCAGAGGTACTGGCTGGGCCTGCTTGCAAGCAGAGGGAAGCCCAGGCCACACTAGAGCGTGGAGAGGGGAGGAGGGCACCTCTGTCTCCAGCAAGGTTTGGTGGACAGAGAATGTGGCTTGGAGATGCACCTGGGTGCCCAGTTTGGGAGGGTGCCTAGCACTGACCAGCCGCCTGCAGGTTAGGGGAGGCAGGATTGAGGCTGGCTAAGAACCTTCTGCCCTAAGTGGAATAGGGTATGCAGTGGGCACAGCATCAGGGATCCACGTGTGAGGAGCTGTAGAGGGAGTTGGTTGGGGTCTTACTCGTCCTGTTAGTCTGTTTGAGCCTAGCACAAAGAAGATGCTAATTGATGCAATAAATGCTTGGAGGATGGGTGAGCAGATATAGGGATGGATGAATGTGTGGATGGATGGATGGATGGATGGATGTGTGGATGGATGGATGGATGGATGGATGGATGGATGGATGGATGGATGTGTGAATGGATGGATGGATGGATGGATGGATGTGTGAATGGATGGATGAATGGATGTGTAGATGGGTGATGCATGGAAGGATGTGTGGATGGGTGGATGAATGATGTGTGGATGGATGATGTGTGGATGGATGATGTGTGGATGGATGAGTGGATGTGTGGATGGATGCATGCGTGCATGGATGCATGGATTTGTGGATAGGTGGAAGGATGGGTAGATGGATAGACAGGTAGATGATGGAAGGATGTAGAAATAAGTGGATGCATGGATAGATGGCTAAGTGGGTGGGTGTGTGGATGAGAAGATGCTGAGATGCCCAGTTGGACACAGGGACACAGGACTCAGTGGGAGGCCCCTACAGCTAGCAGCCACCATGATGAATGGCTCAGGATGGAACGCCACAGTTCTGGCAGAGCACAATCCAGGAGGGTGGGACAACTCAGGCTGACACTGGCAGGGGTCAAGTGTGACGCTTCTCCTGGTACCACAGGCCTGTGTTCTTTGCTGGGTCCCAAGGCCAACATCAAGGCCCAGGAAGCTGGGGTTCCCTGCTTGGCCCATGTGGGAGAGCTCACCTGAAGAGGAGCATGGGAACAGAAGCCCACTCCTCCCAAAGGAGCCTTGTCTTGCAGCCACTGGGACAAGCAAGGGGCAGATGGTGGTTTTGGATGCAGGGTGTGAGCCCGTGGGGGTAAGGGCGAGGGTGAGCTGCAGAGGGCTGGCCCTGAGAGGGCCTAGTGGAACCAGCCAGGGTCGGGGGGTGGGGGGTAGGTGCGATTGGGGTGTGCCCCCCGGGCAGGCATCCTGGAGAGCCTTGGCACACCAGGCCGCTGAGCCAGCACATTGCTTTGTGTACAAATCACCTCCTTTCCTCCTTTTCCCTCTGTCCCCATCCCCCCACCTCCCTCCATGTCTAAATTCTTCCCAAACTACCCGAGCCTTCCTCTGGCTGTCAGGAGGAAGGGCTAACGGGTGGGCGGGAGGCGCCTAGTCTTGGGTGGGAGCCAGGGAGGGGAGGTGGGAGAGGTCCCACCACCGGCAGGAGTGGGAGGGGAGCAGTCCCAGCCTCCTCCCCGCCACCGGCAGGAGTGGGAGGGGAGCAGTCCCAGCCTCCTCCCCGCCCCACGTGTTGGTGCCGCACCCTGTGCGCTTCGGATGGGCTGGCCCCGCAGGAGTGGGAGGCGGTGGTGCCCGGCCTGGACGGGTGGGAGAGAGAAGCTTGGGGACGGGGGCCCAGGGAGAAGGGCTGTCGTGCAGACCAGGCCTGGTCCCGGGGAGTAAAGGGTCCTGGCAGCTGGAGGGTGCTGAGGGTGGGCGGTGTCTTGGCCGTGGAGAGAGACGGGTGTGTGTTTGTGGGTGCACGGCCGTGTGCTTGCACGGGCCTGGCAGTGCTGTGGGGGTGCACAGCTGGGTGAGGGGTGTCCCCTCGAGTCCACACCTGTGCCCACAGCTGCAGGGAGAAGCATACAGCCACCCCCGGATGGCCAACCTGGGCCCAGCTGGGACCCCAGTTCCCTCTCCTGGCAAACACCTGACCTGAACATCTGGCCACATCTGCCCATAAGAAAGGGAGTCCTGGAGCACATGTCAGAGCTAGAAGGGCCCAAGTCCCCCCCTCAGTGTACAAACAGCCCTTCTCAGCGACACAATCTCCTCATCTATGCAGGGGGTTCCTGTGGGGGTGCACTCTGGGGTCCCCATCCCAGTGTGCTGAGCACTTCCTTGGTTTCCACACTGGGTCCCATGTCCTGGGACCCCCTCAGTCCTAGGCAAGAGAGACGGTCGGTCACACTGTTGGCAGGACACAACATCCTTGTCCCTGCTACCCCTGTCTCAGCCTCCCCCTAGCCCAGCTCTGGAACCTTCTCTTCCTGTCTAGCGCCCTCCTCCCGCTTCCTTGCGCCTGGATCTCTCTGTCTCACTCTCTTTCACCGCAGGGTCTCTCTCCCTCTTCCGCTCTCTTCCCTGTGTCTTGTCTCTTCTCATGGCCCCAGGACTGTCCCCTTATTGGTTTCTGGGTCTGTCTCTCCGTTTCTGCCCACTTCCTCTCTGTCCCCGGAGTCCCCCTGTCCCTGTCTCGGGGTCTCTGACTGGCCACCTCCCCTGGGTGGTCCAGGCCAACCTCCTCTCTCCCCCGCAGCACCGCGCCCCCGGGGCTGGCTGGGTTGGGAGCCAGGTCTGGGGGCTGCGACCAGGCCGAGGAGGGAACCCAAGCAGACATGATATTTATGTTAGGACTTCAAAGTGGAGCGGAGGCTGCGGTGGGAGTGGAGGGGGTGGGAGGGGCTGCGACGAAAAGCCAGACTGAGGCCAGCTCAGGCCCCTCCCTGGTGAGGGTCTCCTTGGTGACATAGACCTCCCCCATGGGACACTGAGACCCAGAGTAGGAACAGAATGGGCTATTTTGGTGCAGAGTTCCAAGAAAGGCACTTCCTGTGCCCCGGCCCTGCCCCCAGCCCCATCCTTTCTTCCTGTCACCCCGCAGCTGGGACTGGGTGCCTGTGGCCTCCACCTCCTCCGAGCATCTCCCGGCCTGGGTGCCAGGAGCGGAGGGCTGGATCTCAGCAGGAAAACATCTCTGGCACGGGGACAGCCCGTGCGTTCTGGGCTCTGGCAGAGGCCGCGCCTGGCAGGGGAGTGCGGGTCTGTAACCCTGTCGGCTCTGACGGGGCGGGCGGGCCAGCCCTCTGGGGCCTCTGGAGTCCACTTGGGCTGTCTGCCCGAGGGCCTGAGGGGCCAAGATGGGCCACGAGGGTCACCCCACCCCTGCCCCACCCTTGGCCTAACCCCTGCTGAAGACACCCGGCAGCTGGGAGCGGGAAGGCGTGGGGTCAGTGGCCCAGGCCCTGGGCGGGGCGGTCAGGAAGGCGATTGTCTCATCCTGCTGCTCCGTGTCCTGGGCCCTCCCGGGAGCCTCGCCCAGCAGCCACCTTCAGGCTGGGCCGCCCCTCGGAAGCCCCCTCCCCAGACTCGAGGCTTGCTCTGGACCCAGACCCGAGGCCCCCTGGTCAAAGCCCACCCGGGCTCCCAGTGCCCCAGCCTCTGGGCCAGGCCCCTCCCGGAGCCTCCCCGGCTCCCCCGTGAATCACTCGGGCTGGAATCTGATGAGCTCAGCGTCCCCGCCCACCCTGCCTGCCTCTGCCTCCTGCCTGGCCAGTGGGGTCGCCGCACCCCTCCTGGGGGTCTTCTCGGCAGCTCACGGCCCCCACCGGCTGGGGCGGGTGCAGGGGTAGGCCAGGGCTGGGAGTGAGATCGGTCGGGAGCGGGTCTTAGACCTCTGCTGCGTGCTCGAAAGCGCACAAGGTGTGTCTGTCTCCGGGCGTGCCGCACACGCGTGCCTGTGCATGAGTGTTCGCACCTCCTGTGCTCACGCGGGGGGGGCGAGGGGACGCCGTGTGCTGTGCCTGCCGGGGATTTTGGGGGTGGCAGTGGCAGTTCTGCATGGGGAGGTCTAAGTGTGTCATGGGGTCCTTGTGACACGTGTCTGTGTGTCATGCCAGCCTGTCACCACGTGCGTGTCAGGGAGTCACACTGAACCCGAGAGCGAGGGTGTTGAGGAAACGTTTCTGGGTTTGCAGATCTAGGGATGTCTGAGTGGGTGTTTGCTCTGTGTTGGGGTGTGGCTTGGAGGAGGGGTGCCTGTGTGTCCCTGTGTCCCATCCTGCAGGGCGTGAACAGCTAACGGTGTCAGGCTGTGCATGCCAACGCCGGTTGCCGGGGTGGTGTTGTACATGCCTGGGGCTGGCAGGGTGTCACCCGCCGTGTGGGAATGTGGGTCAGAGTGTTACTGGGTGTTAAGCTGTGGGTGTGGGCATGGGTCGCAAGGCCATGTCAGGGTGTTAACGTTGTGTGGAAGGCGGGTCAGGCTGGAGTGTGAGTCTCACTGTCTTCCACCCGCCAGCTCGGGCCATCCCATCCGTAAGCCCCTGGCTCCTGGCCACCGGCTGCTAGTACCGGGGATGGGCGGCCCCTCCCACACGCCCATTCGCGGGATCCCCGTTCCCAGGGTGTCCCAGGGCCCCGCTGCGGGGCTGCTTTCCTCCTAGCACCACGTCCGCGGGTCCTCCGTGTGGCCGGAGTCCCGTGGGTCCTCGGGGCGGCCTTAGCGCGGGCACGGGCGCGCGGCTGGGGATGGGGCGCGCTCGCCCCCCAGTGGCAGCGCTGGAGAACGCGCCGCCCGCGCCCGGGAAGGCGGAGGAACAGGCTGGATCTCCGGAATCAATCCGTCCACACATCTTCCCGAGTGCCAGTTCCGGCACAGGCCTTGTTCCAGGCCCCGAGACTTAGTTGGGAACAAGGCAGAGTTGGCTCTGGCATTCTGGTGAGGGAGATGGACAGTAAATAATGTCACGCAAAACCACAGTGACCTTAGGCGTGCTGAGTGCAAGCTTTGCAAGCGAGGAAATGACTTGGCCACTACTCAGCACATCCAAACGTCAGGGGTTGGCCCTGCCCTGCGGCAGTGGACGCTGGGCGAAGGTGGGCAGTGCACATCAGCTCCGGGAGCCTTGGCTGCCTCTCCTGTAAGGACGCAGGGGGCTCTGGCTGCTGCCCAGATCACCTGTAGGCTGGTGGGATTCCACCTGCTTCCCTGTGGCTGTGGGTGCTTGGTCCGTAAGGGACACTCGATAGATTGCTGCTGGGTGAACTAACAGGTGAGTCCTGTTTTGGAGGCTGTGCAAGCCCTCTGCCCCGTAACAAGCCACTTTCCCTGAGAAAGCCTGAGTTTCCTCTTCTGTAAAATGGGGATGAGACCAGCCTTCGGCTGGCCTCTCCTTGCCTGCCCTGGCTCGAGGAGAGAAAGCAAGTGCCCCAGGAAGCGGGCAGGGCCGGCAGCGCTCCAGTGAGCCGGGACTTGGGGCTGAGCAGGCGAGGGAGGGCAGGGCTTGCAGAGGCCTGAGGCAGGGACCCCAGCCTCTCTCCCTCCAGGAGGCCACCTCCACATCCAGCCCCTGGGGTTCTCAGAGCACCCGCTGCAGACGCTCCAGGTCCTTTCTCTGGGACTGAACTTGACACATCCTGCTTTCGGTTCCCAGAACCCAGCCCTCTGGTCCCTCCCCAGGTTCCTGCCCCACTGCCCCTCATCCTAGTTACCAAACTCCAATCCATGGACGACATTTATTGAGCGCCTGTGGGGTGCTCGGCACTGCACTGTACAAGGCACTGGGGCGGGTGGCACAGGGAGGGAGGAGGACAGGAGTGGAGACGTCCCACAGCGAGAGGCTGTGGGGAGGGGCGTGGAAGTGGGTGCCGGCTGCCTACCCCGCACCCGCGCTGTATCTGGATCACCTGAAAGCCAGTGTCCACACTCTCTACCTCCCAACTGTCATGTATGACATGTGGGTTGCTGTCCCTTTGTACGCAACGCCCAAGGGGACAGCCTCTGAAACTGGCCAGGCCCTCCTCCGTCAGGAATGATTCCTTCCTGAGGTGTGGTCCCTTCGAGGCTGGCCTCGCCCAAACCCTCGGCTCCAGGACACCTGGTGACCGGCAGCCTCGGCCCCTGTGCTGTCCTCAGATTACCTGGTGGCTGCAGGAGTGCAAGGCCAGTGACCACCTGTGCTGCTGGGCGTTTGGACTGTCCTTGTCCCTCAGTGGTCACCCTGCCAGCAGCTTCCTAGGCCACGCACGCCCCCTCGTGGTTGGTGGGGGGGGGCAATTTTCTTTGTTCAGATTTTCTGCCTGCCCTGGGTGCCCCTTGGGGCTGCCCTGGCCTTGAGGGTTAATTTGTCCGGGCTGAGAATAGAGGGTGTAGTTGGAAGCTGGCACCCTGGTTGGGTGGGGTAACCCTTCATGACATGTGTGATGTCTTTAGGAGTGACTTTCCTGAACTTCAGTGGAGCTAACAGGCCATGCCCGGTCCCCCGCAGAGCTATTGTCAGGGCCATTTAGTGCAGAGGAAAGGGTTTCTGAGCCCCACTCTGCACTTTGGAAGCTTATCTGCCTGTTGGGGGCATCATCTCCCCTGTCCAACTCCCCTGGGATGTCGGAGCGCCTGGGGGGACTTCCGCTCTCGGGGAGAGACTGGAACTTGGGTGCTTTCTCCCTGGAACCAGATTTCCAGGGAATAACCTTCCTGGGACTGACTGGCAGAACACCGGGTGAGAGCCCTGTGTGGCAGGGAACGAACCCCTGGAAGGGAGCTGCTGCCCCACCTCCTCCCCTGGTCTGGGCTCTACTTTGTAGCAAAATCATCCATTTTGACTCCCGGACCACTCCCGGGAGAGGGGCAGGGCAGCTGTGGTAGCCCCGCCGGACAGGTGAGAGCACTGAGGCCTGCAGCTGAGGGTGCTCCAGGGAGCCCAGGGCAGGGCTGGCCCTAAGCCTTTGCCGCCATCCTGCTGCCTCCCTGGATCCTCCGTCAGGGCCTGGAAGCGCCAAACCCATTAGGGGCTGCTTGACATAGCCCTGCCTGGGCCATGCCCGTGGGCAAGGTGCAAAAGGAGCCGGGATGACCAGAGGCTGTCATTAGCCGGATCTGTCCCCAGTTGGGCACACCCACCGCTGCGGCTGGCTAGCCTCCAGCTGGGGGAGAAGAAAGAGGCAAGGGGCCTTGGGCACATAATCCAGGGGTCCCCCAACCCCAACATGATTCCAACCCCTCCGCTGTGGCCACTTGGCCGGGTCCCCCAGCAGGTGGGCTCATGAGATGAGCAGCAGACAGAGGTGGAGGCAGACACAGGAGAGGGCCTGGCGTGGTGCTGACCAAGGACACCTGGGCTGGGTTGATGGCTCTGAGAGGCCTTCCCAGCAAGCTCAGAGTCTCCTGACCTAAAGGACCCTTCTGGCCGCCGCTAGCTACTCCACGGCTGCCTGGCTTCCCTCAGCCTCTGGCTGCCCTGGCTGAGCAGGGCCTCCCCTGGCCTGGTCCTCGTGGCCCTCAGCAGTTGTCTCAGATGCTCCCACCCTGCCCCTGGGACTGGCTTTGACCCCAACGTCCCCGACTTCCAGGCTCCCTTTCTCCTCCTCCCTGCCCCCTGCCACTGGCTGCCCACTGCCCTCCTCTGGTGCAGTCCCCTGGGTGTCAGGCCACTCTGCTGGGCGGTAGACGAGGTAGCCGGTGGCGGGCAGCTTGTGGGCCAGGGCTCCCGGGGGCAGGCGGTGGTAGCCCTGCTCCTTGTACAGGAAGAGGCTGAAAGAGTCAGGCTGGGTCACTCGGAATTTGGTGGCGCAGAGCTGGTTCAGGGTGGCGATCGAGGCCCCTGGGGGAACAGCCAGGGTCTTGGAGGTGCAGCCAGTGCTGGGGTCCTGGTGGGCTACTCGGAGGAGGTGCTGTGCCAGAGCAGAGACAGAGACACTCAGCCTGCTATGCTCTGGCTCCAGAGCTGAGGGGCCAGTGCACGCTGTGTGGGGACAAGGGTGCGGGGTGTAGACCAAGCGGTAGAAGCAACTGGCAAAATCTTCGTGAGCTCCAGGGGGTGGGCTTGTGGGTGCTGCAGGTGCAAGGACGGCCCAGCAGGGCTCTCAGGAGCCCAAGACAAAGCTGAGATGGAGCTTACTCTGGCCTAAGCACTTGTCCTACATTAACGCATTTAATCCTCACGCCAACTCTAGGAGGTAGGTACTATTGCCCCATTTTACAGATGAGAAAATCAAGGCCCAAAGACATTAAGTAACTTGCCCAAGCTCCCACAACCAAGCAGTGGCAGTGCCAGGACTGGAACCCAGGATCTGGCTACAGAGCGTGGACTCTTAGCCAAGGGTAGCTGGGAAGGCGAAGGGCAGCGGTGGTGCCTGGCTCTGAGGACAACCAGGCAGAGCCCGGATGGGAGGGCAGGGGAGCTTGGCTGCAGCCTGCGCCCGGCGAGGCAGAGCCCTGCCTGGGGGCCAGAGGCCAGGACTTGGCCCTTCCCCTCCCCACGTCAGGCCCCAGTTTCCTCGTCTGTAAAATGGGGCTTTGGAGGGCCCTGTTCTGAGTCCCTGTGACCATTTGCTCCCCTACAGCACTCGGCACAGAAAGGCTGGCTCTGACTTTAGGACGGGGGGCTGCTTCTCTAGCAGGGTGACGCAGGACTAGCCCTTTCCCCTTGCTGGGCCTCATGGGGCAAAGGAGGGGACCGTGCTGCAGGCTGCCAGTGCCCCTCTGTCCCCAGCCGGTCTGGGCTGCAGAGGGCTGTTACCTGGAAGCTGTGGGTGGCGGGCAGGTGGCGCTGCTCCCAGAGGCTGAGGGAGCGCTGCAGCTCCTGCGAGGGGCTCAGGGGCAGCGCGTGGGCCTGGGCCAGGCTGCTCAGCAGGGCCAGGCTGGCGGAGAGGCTGGTCAGGTAGTAGCCGCCTGGGACACAAGGGCAGGAGGCAGCTTGGGCCGGGCGTGGGGGACCCACTCCCCCTCCCCTTCCATGCTTATCAGGGCCCCTTGCCAAGCGGCCAAGGCCCCCGGCCCCACCCAGACAGGGAGGCGGTGTGGGGGGGTCCCTCACCCTCTCCGGTCAGCAGGGCCGGCTCCAGCAGCTCTGACATGTACTCGGCCTCCAGCAGCAGCTCGGGAAGGTCACACTGGGCCAGGACAAGGCTCAGCAGCGGCAGGAACTCGTCAGCCCCCGCGCCCTCCCCTGTGGGGACATGGTGAGGTGGAAGCTTCAGGCTCCTCTGGATCCCCAGGGCCAGGGTGCAATCCTCAATCCTTGTCTCAGCGACCTGTCCCCTCTGCCCGCCAGGCCCTGGGCAATGTGATCTCTACAGTAAACTCGTGGAGGGGCCTGTGCTCCGCTCTCTGGGCCTCCGTTTACCATTTGTGGAATGGGAGGGTGGGCTTGTCCTCCCAGGCTGTGCTGTTCTGGGCTCTGGGAACCTCTCCCTGGGGGCCTGCCACTGGCTCAGTGGGGGCAGGGCAGGGGGAGGGGCTAGAGGGGACGGACATACCCTCCTGGGCCCTCAGGGCCGAGTAGAGCAGCTTGCAGGCCTGCAGGAGCCGCTTGACCTGGGCGCTGGGGGAGTAGGCGCGGAGCAGCTGCAGCAGCTTCTGGCGCACCTGCTCTGTCTCTGCAGGGGAGGGCAGGCTCAGGTGGGATCCGAAGGCTCCGGGGCCCTGGGCCCGCGCCAGGCAGAGGCCCTTGGTCAGGCGGCCCAGGGAGCCGTCCGCAGAAAGCCGGCGCCGCAGACGCGCTGCCAGGATGGGCCGGAGGGGCTTGAGCACAGAGCGGTGCAGCGACTTCTCCAGGACGTGTTCTGTAGAGGAGGGGCAAGCGGGGGTCAGGGTGCAGGGTGGGGGTGGGGGACAGAGCCCAGGGGAGAAGCCGAGAGGCAGGGGAGGCTGGGTGAGACAGGAGCACGGGGAACAGAGGCAGGGCGTGGAATTCACTCCTCAGGTGGTGAGACAGGGCGAGTTTGTAACGTGACCACAATCAGAGAGGCCGGAACGGTGGAGGGGAGGGGAGAGGAGGGAAGGGGAAGAGAGGTTAGGTTGAAGGCAGGGGCTGAGCCCGCGGGGGCCTCACCCAGCCTCTCGGGCGGCAGCAGCTTCTCAGGGCCCAGCTCCGCACTCAGCATGGCCCGGGCCCGGCTCAGCACCTGGCGGATGCCCTGCAGCTCCCAGGACTCGGGCCCGGCCCGCACCTGGGTCAGTAGGTCCTGCACCAGCTGGCCCTCGGCCGTGCGGCGGTCCCGCAGCAGCGCCGCGGCCGCCCGGCCCACCTGCCGCTCGGGCGCCAGCAGGGAGCAGAAGGCAGCGCTCATGGACCGAAGCAGTGGCCGCCGGCGGCTCAGGCGGGGTGAGGTCACGGGGCTCCCCAAGGACCCCGCTGCCCCCTCCTCCTCAGAGCTGCTGGGGGAGCCACAGTCCACCTCCTGGAGGGAGGGCAGGGGTGGGAGTCCCGGGCCACCACCCCCTGGCACTCGGTACCCCACTGAGCTCTCCCTCCGCAGTAGCTGGCGAAGGGGTGGCCTTTCTGTCTGGCTGGGGGCTGCCCCTGGCGGCACTGGGACCGGGGGAGGTGGCACGGCGGGCGGAGACAGCGGGCTGGAGGTCTCTGTGGACACTCGCACTTTGAGGCTCCTCTTGAATTTCTCCCGTTTGGTGGGGCCCAGGTCCCCCGGGAACAGGGGGTTGAAGAAGCACAGGGCGGCTCCGGTGCCCTGGTCCAGCTCTTGAGGGGACCGGGCCTTCAGCCGGGGCAGCAGCGGGCCTTCGGACGGGCCCTGCTGAGCCTTGGTGTTGAGGGAGGAGCTCCAGAACTCTGGGGAAGAGAAACAGCCGGCCTCAGGGACTGGTTAGGGGAGGGCCTCAACCAAGGACAGGCACAGGCTGCGGGCTGGGTGCCCTGCACCTTCCCGTCCCTCTTGGCCTCAGCCTGTCTGTCTGAGCGGCGGGTGGCAGGAGAGCCCTTACCAACGCCCAGATGGGAGATGGCCTCCAGCTCCTTGTGGGTGGCCGCCCGGTGGATGGCGCAGGGGAGCTGGAGTGGGAGGAGGAGGATGTCCCTGAGGCCAGAGGGGGAGCAGAAAGTCAGGAGTGAGGGGCACAGGGGCCGCAGAGGCAGAGAGGACAGGCTGTCTAGGCAGCCAGGCCCTGTGGACAGCAGGCACCCGTGGGCAGACTCACCGGGTGTGGCAGTAGGCACAGATGAGCTGGACCAGGTCGGGGAACACAAGCTCGGAGCCCTCCAAGGAGACGCCTTTGAGAGGTGGGAAGTGAGGTGGCGGCTCTCTGGGGACTCCCCCCTGCTTCCAGCCCCTTCCCGCCAGGCCAGCCCCTCTCACCGCCAGGGCTCTCCAGGATGTAGTGGCTGGAGACGAAGGAGGGGCCGCTGGCCTCGGGCAGACGCACGCACAGGGCCTGGCACTGGCGGGTGTTCGACTTCCTCACCAGGAACGTCTGCGAGGGCCCAGATGGGTCAGGACCTCTGTGCCCAACCCCTCTCCCTCCCACCCTTGGCTGGCCAGTCCCTGGGGGAGGGGGCAGACTCACCCCCGGGGGCTCTGTCCTCAGCACGTGCAGCGCGGCCGCCGCGTTGGCCCGCAGCTGCAGCCACACCGGCCGGGTGAGCAGCAGGCGCTCCCGTAGGCTCACGGCGCGCCCCGGCCGCTGGGGCCCATCTGCCTGCCCCCTGCTGGCATCGGGCACGTCGTACAGCGGGTCCTGGGCTGGCCTGGGTGTGGACACCCAGAGCTGAGCAGTGGGCGGGGGGCTGGGACCCCTGCCCACTCCTCCCCGTCCCGGGCTGCCCACTCCTCTGAGCCGGAGATAGACCCTCCCCTCCGCTCCTGCCGCCCTCCCAACTTCACTAACTTTTCTCTCTCCAGGTGCTCGGGAGCCACGCTGGACCGGCTCGGGGCTCCACGAGGGCCAGCTCCGGGCTCCCCAGGGATTTCCATGGCTGGGAGCTCTTTCGGCTTCTGCTGGGACTCAGGAAGAGAATCCAGCCCCAAGGCACAGGCACACACATTCCCGGTGAGTAACACTTCCTGAGGGCGGTGCGCCTGTCACACCCGCCAGTTAACTCTTGTGTGTCCACCCTGCCTGGCCAGCGCCGCCTCTGCTCTGTGCCCGGCCTCAGGGGCAGGGACCCTTCCCTGCTGGCTCCACTCTGAGGGCCCCAGCTGTGGGGGTGCCACCTCCGCCCAGGGCCTTGCTGGCCTCAAGTCACACTGGTGGGCGGGAAGGGGTTAAGCGGGGCCGGACTCCATCCCCACAGGCCTCAGCCTCACCCCTGGGTCTATGGTCAGTTGCTCATCGGTCCACCGCCTTGGGGGTCAGCCTTGTGAGAGAGCACCCCCTATTGGTCACAGATGACTCATTCCTGAGCCTAACCTGGGTTTTGGGATTTCACGTTGCCATGGAGAAAAGATGCCATGTCTCCATGGAAACCAACCCCTTTGCTTAACCGAGGTTCTGGGGGTGGTTCTGACAGCGCTAGGCAGGGGGAGTCTGGCTGCGAGGTCGGCGGCACATGGCGCTGCTGCCGGCTGCCTCCCACGCACAGGCGCTGCCAGGCTGCCTCTGCGGTCTGCCGAGCAACTGGGGCAGGTGCAGACACGACCCGGGCTCCAGGCACCATGCACCACCTCCCCGCCACATGTCACTGCAGACTCCGCTCACTAGCACCAGGCAGTCCAGCGCCCAGACTCTCCTTCCCCAGCCTGACCCCAAGTCAGAGCACCCGGCCCCCCGCTGGGTAGGGAGAGGCGGCGTCAGCCTGCAGGACCCCAGAACGGACTCTGCCCGTGTCAGGCAGTCCCCAGGAGCCTCAATCCCTTGCAAGGTAGATCAGACACACACGGGCATGCCAGAGTCCCAGGAAAGGCTTTAATTGCAGTCTCAAAATCTGGGAGGCAGATACCGAGAACTGCCCTGGGAAAACCGGGGGGGCCCGGCTGCTCACCTCGGCCAGCCAGAATGCACAGGCCCCCCCAGATATTTCTGGCCCAGAGTTCCCACACAGCGAGCCCTGCTCCCAGTGGTGGGGGAGCCAGGGTCCGAGGTCAGCAGGACGGACGCTGCTGTGGCATAGGACATCTTCTTTGCCAGGGAGCGCTGAGGAGGGTGATCTTCAGGAGGGGAGGCAGCGGGCTGCTCAGGGAGGGAGGTGAGGTGACGGTCTCGCCTGGCCAGGTCAGCTCCAGGGCCACAGCTGTGCGGGCCTTCGGGAGGCACACCAGCACCGGCTGGCAGGGGAGGGCCGGCGGGGCAGACCGAAGGGGCATGTCCGTCGGCCTCTCCGCAGCAGGAAAATGCGAATCCCGGGTTTGGGACCAGCTGCTCTGAGGGACCCCCTGGCTGTGAACAGTGGGGTCACGGTCCTGGGGGTATGTGGGAAGGGAAACCGTCACCTGTGAGAGGAAGCTGAACCAAGAGGGTGGCAGCCACTTCTTGTGGGGACGGAGGGGAGTGGCCTCAGTCTGCCCCAGGACAGGCCTCCCGAAAGGGCTCCTGGCAGCTCCCCAGCCGCACCCATGGGTCCTGGCTATGGGCTTCAGCACCCTGGAGCCTCCCATCCCCACCTGGTTCCTGCTCCCCAAACTCCCTCAACCCCCTCCAACCTAGAAGGTGCTAACTTTCTGGGGCCGCCAATCCTGGCGGCCACTGCCTCTCCCAGGGCTCCTTCCCTGGAGGCGGGGCAGGGGGGAGGGAGGCAGCACGACTGCCATGGTTCTTACCATCTGATTTTCTCTTCTGAGGGGAAACGGCTGCCCTAGCCTGGGTGGGCGAGAAGAAAGCCCCCCTGAGAGCTGCCTCCTCCATGCCGGCCTCTGTGGGGCGGGGGAGCATGCGCCCTCCCGAGGCAGAGTGCCCGCGTGCCCTGCCGCCCCGCTGATTTCCCGCCCCTCCCCCAACCATCAAAACCTGCCCTGGAACATGGAAGGGGGTGACACGGATTGAAAGCACCCCCGCCAGGGCAGCTTCGCCTGCAGGAGGTCTCGTGAGCTGCCGCAATCCAGGGAACCCGGGCTGAAGACGTGGGGAGCGAGGGGTGAGCGGAGAAGTGCCCAGGTCCTCAGGAAGCCCAGGCCTGCAGGGACTAGAACTGCCATCTGGGTGGGGACCCTGAGGTAGGGTGGGGGGACATGGCAGCAGTGGAACCACCTTTTTTTTTTTTTTCAGAGTCTCGCTTTGTCGCCCTGGGTAGAGTGCTGTGGTGTCATCACAGCTCACAGCAGCTTCAAACTCCAGGGCTCAAGCGATCCTCCTGCCTCAGCCTCCCAAGTAGCTGGGACTACAGTCACTCACCACCACGCTCAGCTAATTTTTCTACTTTTTTTTTTAGTAGAGACGGTCTCTCGCTCTTGCTCAGGCTGGTCTTGAACTCCTGAGCTCAAGTGATCCTCCCGCCTTGGCCTCCCAGAGGGCTAGGATTACAGGCGTGAGCCACCGTACCTGGCTGGACATACCTTTTTGATAGCTGTCCAGTCCTCCAGGATGTCGATCTCCTGCAGCATGTACACGATGTAAGGGCCTGTGACAGGGTCAAGGAAGCAGGAAGCCCGGTGGAGGGGGCAGGTGACGAGGGTATGGCCTGGGAGTCCAAGGCTGGCCGGGCTACCCAACCAACCCTCGGGAGAGGTGATGCAGTGGACAGTGTGGACCGGGTTTCAACTCGGGTTCCACCTCCTACCTCTTGGCCCCTGGTCTGGGGGGCCCTCGTGGCCCATTTCACCCATCCACAGAGGGCCCCCACCTCACCTCCCTCCCTCAGGTTGGCTGCTGGGGCCCATCCTGGCCCTCAGGAACCTGCTCCTTCCCTATTCTGTCCCCCGTATCATTAACTGTCCCCGAGTTCCTCCATCTGATGGCAGATTCAGGTCTTTTCCATCCTGAGACGACCCTCCCGTTCCCAATTGAGCTCTCGACCTGATGTCTACATGTCCCCATGTCCCTTTCGATCCTCTAGTCACTGCCTTCCGGATCCGTCCCTCCCTGCCTGGGCCCGCCCTGCGGCACCAGCGGCTATAGTGACTGATGCTAGCTCTGCAGGAGTGCCCTTGGGGGACACAGAACTCAACTCTGCTGGGCCAGCTGGGCGATGCAGGCACAGCAGGCCCTGGGCTAAAGGGCCCCTGCCTGAGGCAGCGAGTCCCCGCTGGGACTGGGCGGGCCCAGGTAAGGCACAGGGTGCCCTGGAGAGTGAAGCCGCAGGCACTGGGCAAAGACCAGCAGGGGCTTCATGGAGATAGGCCCTGACCAGGTGGGGACCGGCAGGAGTTCCAGGAGGAGCGGAAGTGAGCAAAGGCGCTGGGGTGGGGGCGCCTGGAACCTGCTGGGGCAATGCCAGGAGACAGAAAGACTCAAAGGCCAAAGTTTACCCAGGAAGTTATGGGAGTTACTGAAGTGACATTTCTGTTTCTCTAGGGTCCATTTGGCCCAGGGGAGACCCAGGACCCTACGGGAAATTGCTGATGGCTATATCTGCCTAGACACGGTCACATGACACCAAACCACTATGAGTCCAGTCTGACTATCCTTCGTGTGTCCCTCCAACGCCCTCCCCCAGGTCTGGAGCTGACCCTCATGTCCTGCCCAGTTTCAGGCCACCTGGGGTGAAAGGATACCAGAAACAAGAGGCGCCTTCTTCCTCTTGCTGGGTGGCAGGGAGTCCCAGGACTTTGAGCTGCCTCTGGCGTGCAGTTTGTCATCCCACCACTCTGTGTCCAGACCCACAGTCAGGATCGGGGCCTGGCCCACAGGACGCTCCCTCCCCTGGAGCCTCTGCCCCCACGTGGGCCAGCCTGGCCTCCTCTCCCTGCCCCGTCACGCAGGGTAGTGGACAGAGCCCTGGGCTGGGGCTGTTCAGGTCCTGACTGCACAGCGGTGCGACCCTGGGGAACAGGCCGCTGCACTTCCGCGAGCCTCAGCTTCTTCATTTGTCTGTGGACAGTGGCATGATGACAATCCCTGCCTCCTCACACAGGTACTGCGCACTGTGGCTAAGGGACGTGGGCATGCCGAGCTGACCGTTTTGGAAAGAGAGCTGGGGCAGAGGAGGGCAAGGGCACCCACCCTGCCTGAGTCCCCACCGTGTGCCAGGCCTCACTCAGTCCTCACAGGGACCCCAAGAAGCAGCCCCCGGACTCTCCCCTTGTGCAGCGAGGCAAGCTGAGGTCCAGAGAGGGGTGGGCGTTGGCAGGGCCGGGCGCTTGCGCTCACCAGAGCTGAGGTCCAGGCTCTGCCGGTCCTCCTCCAGTCTCTGGATCCGCTCCTGCAGTTCCCCCTGCAGTGTGTCATAGAGGAGCAGCTTCTCACTCTGGAAGGGGTGGCAGTGGCTCAGCCAGGCAGGCCAGGGTAGGGCCCATCAGGCCTCGCCCCACCCCAGGCTGCCACCGGCCGGGCTCACCTCCAGGTGCTGCTTGGCCCCCTGCAGCTCACACTCGTACTTATTCCTGATCACATCCAGACAGAAGCCCTTGTAGATCCCTGCAGGGCGAGGGGGGGAAGGGCCTGCTTGGCTGGGGACCTCGGGGGGGGCCCCCAAAGGAGGTCTGGGAGAACAGGGTGAGGCAGGGCAGGGACAAGAGAGGAAGGGGACAGGAAGCCGTGGCTTCTGGGAGGGGCACAGGGCACAGGCCAGCCCACAGACCTGCCACCTGAATGCGAATCTTGAGGCTCCGCTGCAGTCCCCCAAGAGGCTCTGTATATTCGGGGGCTCTCTCAGCCCCCACTTCCTCCAGCCGCAGCCGCAGCTGACTCAGTCGTTCCCTGAACAACCTGGGAGGTAAAAGGCAGCCGTGCACCGTGTGCTCATCCACCTGCTCATCTGTCGCTCTTGGGCAAGCACGTATGGAGCGCCCGCTCCACAGCAGGCCCCTCGCTAGGCACCTGCTCACTGGGCATCAGGCCAGCTGCCTCCCCACCCCAGGTGCCCGAAGACCCAGCCCGAGGTGTCCCCACGCTCACTTCTCCTTCAGCTCCGAGAACTGCTTCTCCAGGTCCAACATCTCACTGACACACTCGCTGCGGCGCCGCTCATAGTCCTCATCGTCCATCTCTGGGACAAGAGGCCAGTCAGGGCTGGCTCTGGAGAGGAGTGGCGTGCGTGTGCATGTGCGTGTGTGCATGCTTGTGTGTCCACGGGGACTCACCTGAGCTCTCCTCCTCTGACTCAGTCTGGCTGCCGCTCCGTTCCTCCTCACTCTCTTCCTCCTCCCCATTCATCTCGGTGGCTGAATCACCCTCTGCTTCCATCTCTTCCGTGTCTTTGCTTGGAGGCTGGATGGGCATTTCGGCTCTGGGAGAAGGAGTGGAGCCATCACTCACCACTGCCCATAGCTCAGTGAGAAAGAGGCCAAGTGGGGAGGTGAACCAAACCCAACCCCAGACGGAGACAGCCAGGGAGGTGACTGGCCTCACCACACCCTGGGCTGGGAGCTATGCAAGTGCTCCTGCTCTTGGACGTTGGTGGTGGTCCCAATCCTGGGAATACTGGCCAAGGCTTAGATTCCTAGCCCAAATTTCTGATGGGGGCTTGCAAGGTCCTTTGCAGACTGGACTTGAACTTCTGGTCCAGCTCCCTGCCCCCACCATCTAATGTCCGGTTCTTGTCCTTCCACCTCCCTCCCTCTGCTCGTGCTATTCCTTCTGCCTACAACGCCCTTGGCTTCTCTTCCTGATAACACTCCGCAATCCTCTTTCACTGTGCTCTGGGTTAAATCCCATCTCCTCCTGCTGCCTCTGGGACCTCATGTCATCAATGCTCCCCTTTTCTGTGTCTTCAACTTCTCCCTCTTGGCAGTCTCCTTCCACGAAACTTTAGATGTGCTCAGGTATTTTCGACCATTAAGAAGCAGCAGAAACACAAGGCCTCACCCATTCCACTTAACTGCTCCCAGTTTTCCAATTCAGAGTTACACTTTTCAGGGCCTTGTGCACACATGCTATTCCTACTTTCACCTCCCATTTGTTCCATCTGTTTCTGCACCCATCGATCTCAGCTGAAACTGATCCTGTAGAGTTCACCAATGACTGCCTGTGGCTAATACCAACACTTTTCAGTGCTTGTCAATTGACTTCTCAGCAACATTGAACTGAACATTGAAAACTGTTAAGCATTCCTTTTTTCATTCACTCATCTAACATTTATTGAACATCTAATATAGGCTAAGTACCGTCAGACACTACAGTAGGTTCCAGGGCACAACTGTGACAGACAGACACAGTCTTTGACCTCAAGGAGCAAAGAAGCAGACTGTTACTCTGGTGTGAGGAGAGTGAAGACCCAGGGGATAAGGAAGGGGTATCTACCTGGGACCTGGAGCTTGCTGCAGCTGTGACAGCTTCTAGAGGAAGATGGATCAGATGGGTGAGCTGAGTGACAGAGGCAACATTCCAGGTAAAGTGAGTAGCATGTGCAAAAATCCAGAAATCAGAGAAGGAACAGCGTTGGGGGTATATGGGTCTAAGCCTCAGAGAGAAATCTGGGCTGCAGAGATTTGATCATTAGCATATAGCAAGTTCTTCATGCCATAGGAGTGGACATGTGACCAGCAAGGCAGAATGTGTGCAGTGAGAAGCCCATGATGCAACTTCCAAGGTCACCAAAGGGGGCAGATGAAGAGATCCCAGCAAAGGAGGAGGAAAAACCCAGTTATGAAGAAAGAATTTCAGATGGAAACTGGTGATAGTGCCAACTGCTGCCAAGAGATCACCTAACAGGAAGATTAAACAGTCCTCTCGGCAGATAATTTCTCTGCCTACCGGGGCTTCTATTTCACTGTGATGTTTTCTTCCAACTTCTCTGTCCACTGCCTTGTAGTCCTTTAGAACAATGCAGGTGCCATTTTCTCCAGAAAGCCTTCTCTGTTTACATTTCCTACTTGCTCATTCTCATGTTTGTCCCCAATCAGTGTGTGAGCCTCACCAGGGCAGGGGCTGCAACACCCACCTTATTCACCCAGCGCAGTACTGGCTCAGTTGATGACTGGAGGATTTGTGAATACAAATTTAACAAAATAAACTTTTGCAGGGCAGGAAATAGCTTTTATTTTTTGGTAGCCCCTGGTCCCTGAAGTAGTAGCAAACTTCCCTGACACCCATTCAAGCTGTGTATAATGCATGGCCTAAGGGAGAGTTTAGACACATCCCTCAGTGATTTCGCCAATGATCTCAACCTGTCCTGAAAACCTGGGTTCCCCAAACCAGCTTCATCTTTCCCATTCTGAAGCTTCAGTTCTCAACATTTGCAATTCCTCTTCACTGTTATGTATATTTACTTCGTAAGACGCAGTGTAAGTCCTATCTCTTGCAGAAGCCTTTCTCTCCTGCAGCTGACTCATTATGAATGAGTTAAATTCAGTCACGACCTCTCCTCCTTACCCTGGGTGCAAAAGGATAACCACTGTTGCTCCGAGTGCAGTAAAGATCGCAAGGGGTAAGAGAGAGAAAAGCACACAGTAAAGCGCAGGACAAAGGCGATTTATCTTCTCGGACTGTAGGTTTCTCCCGGGCAGGCCCCCAGGGAAAGCAGACCCCTCCCCACTCTCGCAGAGGCCAACCCAGCCGCTCCGGGAGCTGCCGCCCCGCTCCGCCCCCAAATGCACCAGCGCGAGCCGGAGAATCGCGGGCTGCCCCGCGGCCCCGCACGCGTCAGGCCGGTTAAGTCTCCGCTTCGGCCCCAGAGGAGGCGACTGTGCCGGCTCTGACCAACTGACCGGAGGGGCAGAACCAGGCGCCGGGCTTGGCGATACGCACCGCGGGCAGTGGGGCCTCCGGCCTCCCCACCGACACTCCCTGGGAGGCGCCCGAGGCTCCCGGCGCTGGCCGCCGCCGCCGGCCTCCCGGAAGAGCCGCGCAGGTCCCTCTCCTACGGGAGGCGGGGCCTGCCGGCGCTTCCGTGTGCGTCATCAGGAGGCACCCGTCGGGGAGCTCACAATTGGACAGCTGGGGGCCGAGGCATGCTGGGATGCCGCGCCCGGTCTCCATAGCAACCGGCCGACAGGCACACAGGCCTTCTGTCTGCCGAGAAGGCCCGTGTTGCTTTTTCCTTGCTTTGCAGCCTGCGCCCCTCGGTCCGCGGCCACCTCCCTCCCGTCCTCCCCACCCCCAGCTCAGGAGAGTAACGGAGCCAGCTGTGGGTGTGGACACTCATTTATTTACACATTGTCATTGGCAGGCAATACCCAGCCCCGCCTGCGCGCAGGTGCAGCTCTCAGGCCCACAGAGCCCGCAGACCCTTCCCGCCTCCGCAGCCCCCCAGCGGGGAGGCCCGAGCGAACCAGGAAGTTTAGGCTTCTGCCCAGGAGCTGAGAACTAAATTCTAAGCCTTCATCGGATTTCTTCCCAAAAAGCCCATTTCCTTAAGTACTCAGACTTCTCAGCTCCATCCCATTCATACATTTTGCCCTCCTACAACCCCTACCCACCCACAAAGCATTGTTAATAATAACAATTATAACAACAATAATAATACTGTAATATTAATAATACTTCACATTTGTACGAAGCTTACAGAGTGTTTTCACATACAGCATCTCATCTGAGCCTCCCAGCAGTTCCGTGAGGTAGGTATTCTCACCTCTCTTTTTACAGGCGGCAATCGAGGCTCAGAGAGGTAACGGGATTTGCTCAAGGCCACACAGCTAGTTAGTGGTAAAGCTAGGACTTGATCCCAGCACCCCATATTCAAGTCCAGTGTTTCAACACCACAGCTACCTCTGTAAAGTGGAGTGACATTTCTTACCCCAGTCAGGCCTGAGGGGCGGCCTGAGGAGCCAGGAGGCTGAGACTTCTCAGACTAGGGGAGGGAAGGGCTCAGCAGCGTCGGGGAGACTTGGGGTACTTGGCCTTCAACTCCTGTTTGAACTGGCGGTAAAGGATCTTATTGTGCTGATTTTCAGCCTCCTTTTGGGGATGGAACTTCAAGGCTTCTTTGAAGCCCTTATGAACCAGGAAACCTTCGTTCAGCACCTCGAAATCAAACCCTGCCACATGCAGCTCACAGGCCTGTAGGGGGAAAGACAGGTCAGCAAAGTTTGATGACATTCACAGGGCCGAGACTGACTTTCCTAAAGCCACACTCCAGCTTCCTCACCCCGCTGGGGGCATCCTGGATCTTCCACACCATCCAACCACCTCCTGAGCTATGATCCCTGCTGCTTCACTGCCTCCTTTCCATCTGGGGCTGCTCCTCATAGCTCCCTGACCCCACCACCCCTCCTTCCCCATTTCCCCTGCCCTCTCCCCTATAGGCACCTGGCTGATTCGATTGAAGCCGTACTGCCGAAAGCGCTCGTCGAAGGTGGGCACCTTGCCTCCAGCCACGTAGAATGGCTCCCAGGGGTCCTGCCAAGGCACCACGTAGGCAGGCCTCAGCAGGCTTTCTTCTGGCAGGTTGACCCAGCGGGAATAGTTGGTGGGTGCCTGGCAGGGCGTGCACAGCCCATAATAGAAGGGCCGCACCTCGCCCACCTGGTAGAGCTGCAGCAACTCCGCCTTGCTCATGGGCATGCGGCGGGCTCGGCGGATCTCGAAGGCAGGCACCACCAGCGCCGTTCCCCCCCACTGGTTGCTCTGATCCAGCATTTCCCGCAGGCCTCTCCACAGTCCCTCGCTGGGCACCATGTCCACGTCGATTACCAGGGCATAGTTGGCCCCCTCACGAGCCAGATTCCTCAGCAAGTTATTGGGGTAGGAGACATTGGTGCCCAGCGCATAATTGATCCCGGGCTGGGCCACCTTGGCTAGCTTGTCAAAAACTTCCTGGCAGGACCGCAGCAGAGCAAACTCCCCCGGCTCCCGGGGGTCGGGCACGGCGGCCTCATAACGCGAGGGGCACACGAGATGCATGGCGACCCTGGCGCGCATGTCGGGGCAGTGGCTGCTCAGCGCGTAGGCCAGCACCGTGGCCAGCTGCGCCTCCTCCTTGGTGGCCGCGAACACCGACACGGACAGCGGGCCCTCCCAGCGCTCTAGCAGGCCCGACAGATGCAGCAGGTTGTCCACGCTGGCGTGCGTGGCCAGGATCACATCGTTGGGGTCCATGCCGGTCTTCAGTAGGCCCCTGTAGACGCGGTAATCGCCGCTGGCGTCCAGGACGCCTCCGGAGGCCAGCGCCGCGCGGAGCTGCGCTTTGACCTGGTCCACGGACCGCGGGGACGGGGGGAAGAACTCAAAATACTGGTCTTGCTCCTCCTGCCCGTGCAGCCCGGACAGCAGCGACAGGTAGAGCAGCTGCAGCATCGCCACCAGCATGAGCGCGGCCAGCAGCAGCTGGTAGAAGGCGCACCGGATGGCGTAGGACATCTGCATGGCTCCCGGGGCTCGGGGCGCGCGGCGGGGACCACCCGGCCACAGCCTCCGCCAGCGGCCGCAAGCCCGGATTTACCGCAGCCTTTCCGAGCGCAGCCGACGCGAGCCGAGGCGAGCCGAGCGCGCGCAGCCCCGCCCGCCGCCCGCGCCGCCCCTCCCTCCCTCCCTCCCTCCCTCCCTCCCGGCCGGCGCGCGCCCCCGGACACGCGCGCCCCGACGCAGGGAGGGGAGACCCTGGCGGGGCTCGGCGGCAGCTCGGTGCGGCGTGGCGCGGGTTCCGGCCGAGGCGGGCCGAAAGGAAGTCAAAGCGCTGCCCTCTCCCCGCCGTTCTCCCTCCGCTGGGTCCCGTGAGGTCGGCGCTGGGAGCGGGTGGGGGGCCCGGAAGGTGCGGAGGAGACGAGAGATAGGGGAATGCGGAGAGAGCCGCTGAACGTGGGACGAGGTGGCCGAGTGGTTAAGGCGATGGACTGCTAATCCATTGTGCTTTGCACGCGTGGGTTCGAATCCCATCCTCGTCGGTCCTGTTTTACATGGGGGGAGGGAAAAGGCTTCTTAATTTTCCACGTCCTGCCTGTCTGGAGCAGCAGGCTGAAGAAGACTGAGTTGGGGTGTAAATGGAATTCAGTCCAAGTGCGGGCGCGCTCTCTCCTGTTCGTCCAACCTGCGTCTCCCGCTTGCTCATCCTCCAGGTGTCTGAACCTCTGGGCAGAGGCCCAAGGTCTGCTTTTCTTTCTCCCTGGCCCTGGGGTCAGTGACACCTGAAACACTGGAACCGCGATGCTGGCCAGTGCCAAGGTGGGGTCAATATATTTTCTGCAGGAATTAGAGAAGCCCCCACTGGAGGTGTCCGTCTCCCTATCTGAAGCGGTGGGACTTGGGGAGAGTGGTAGTGGTGTTCGATCATTTAAATTATCACTCTATTCAGCCCACTGATCATGCCCCCTGCCCCCAGCTCTTCTCCCAGGACGAAGCCCTTGTATCCACACGCGTTCTCCCAGCACGCACACACCCTTACGCAGGTAAACCTCCAACATTCCAGCCCCGGCCACCATCCACAGAAGGCACTTAGTGTTGGTTTATCCGTCAGTTACTGTATATGTAATATATATTCGACCTTTCCAGCTGAGTCAGGGAGGTCTCCACAGGGCAGAGTGCTCTGAGTCTTGGGAAGGTGCCTTGGGACAGACTGGGAGGGCCTCCCATGCCAGGATAAGGCGTTTGCCCAGTTGTTCCACAGGCAGTAGGGTGCTGAGGTCGGTGAGTTGGAGAGTGACCAGAAAGCCTTTATTTGGCAGCCAGTGCAATAGCGCCTGTTGAGCACCTGCTCCCTGCCAGGGGCTGTGTTAGGCTCCAGGGATGGGGCCTTGACGGTTTTCACAGGCGACCTTTGCCAGAAAGAGGAGAAAGGCAAGTGCAGATCCTTTGAGCACAGGCCTTGCAAACTGGAGGCTCAAAAGCCACATTTGCCACCATGTGGGTTTTCTTTGACCTGCTCAGTGTTTAAAAATAACTATTTAAATACATTAGTAGTTAACTTTGGTGAATCTGGAGATTTCATATGAAATCCACATTTCCAGTTTCTGTTTTTTTTGTGTGGTTGTTTGTTTGTTTTGAGACAGAGTCTCCCTATGTTGCCCAGGCTAGAGTGCCATGGTGTCAGCCTAGCTCACAGCAACCTCCAACTCCTGCCTCAGCCTCCTGAGTAGCTGGGACTACAGACATGTGCCACCATGCCCGGTTAATTTTTTCTATATATTTTTTTAGTTGGCCAATGAATTTATTTCTATTTATAGTAGAGACGGGTCTCGCTCTTGCTCAGGCTGGTTTCGAACTCCTGACCTCAAACAATCTGCCCGCCTAGGGCTCCCAGAGTGCCAGGATTACAGGTGTGAGCCACCTCGCCTGGCCTCAGTCTCGCTCTTGTTCAGGCTGGTCTGGAACTCCTGACCTTGAGTGATTCTCTGACCTTGGCCTCCCAGAGTGCTAGGACCAGTTTCTATTTTAAATTCTGGAAGATCTGGCAATGCCAGGCCTGCATTCTCACAAGGTGACAATTGGCCAGAGCATCAGAGTGGCTCCCCCTTTCCAGAGTCTTCTCTTTGCCAGTGTCCTAACCTTACCCCCTCACTAGCCACTCCCACCCTCCAAGCGCTTGAGTTTCATCTGCCGAGCTCACATGATACCCTGATACCCATTTACCACCTCGATGGATAAGATTCACCCAGTCACTTCCTGCAATCCCCCCAACCCACACACACACAATGACACATTGGTGTCAATACATACAAGTTTATTGAATGAATAGATAAGATGCTTATGAAATGCCCCCTGGGCCCCTGGTCTAAAGGGACATTGTAAAGTGATGACCAGGCCTTGGTGATATATCAAGATCAAGGAAAGCCACATGGAAGGGCCAGAAGGTGGCCAAAAGCCAGCGCCTGTGGGCAGAGGTACCTGGCTGGAGGGAGGGCCTGGCTGTACACAGGGGGGCGTGGGAGACCCAAAGACCAGTGTTCATAACCACTAACAAGGGATCTGCCGGTGCCCTTACTACAGACCAGACGGCAGGGCACTGCCAGGTGGTGTATTCAGTGTGAGAGTAGAGAGAAAATAACACTTCAGTTTTTTTTCTTCAGAGAAGGAAATCTGTTTTACTCAAAGTCTACTGATTTCAGTGTCAATCTCATTTAAATAATACCTTTGTTGACATCTAGAATGATGTTCGAGCAAATATCTGAGTACTATGGCCTAGCTAAAATTAACCACAAGACTCTGCTCTTTGACTTGGGCTCTTCTCTCTTCCCTCCCACAGCTCCAGCCAGACCCCAGACTCACAGGCCCTGCAGATCCCACCCCATCCCCCTTTCCGGGCTGGTTTCTGCTGTCTAGACCCCACCCCTCGAGGAATTGGTGCAGTCCCAGACTGGGCCATTCATAAGTGGTATCTTGTGAATGATGAAGGCTTGATTGAGGCCTGAAGACTGTTTGTTTGTTTGTTTGTTTATTGAGACAGAGTCTCTCTCCGTTGCCCTGGCTAGAGTGCGGTGGCGTCAGCCTAGCTCACAGCAACCTCAAACTCCTGGGTTCAAGCAATCCTCCTGCCTCAGCCTCCCGAGTAGCTGGGACTACAGGCATGTGCCACCATGCCTGGCTCATTTTTTCTATTTTTGGTAGAGACGGGTCTCACTCTTACTCAGGCTGGTCTCAAACCCCTGAACTCAAAATATCTGCCCGCCTCAGCCTCCCAGAGTGCTAGGATTACAGGTGTGAACCGGCAGGGCTGAAGACAATTTATTATTAACCCTTCACTTGTCCCAAGGTGAAGGCCAGTGGCTACAGTTTCCTGAGCTCTTATCATATGTCAACCCAGACCAAATTCTCTCCACCCTGAATTCTCCAAACAGCTGTTCAAAGGAGGTCCGTCCATAGTCCTCTTGTCCTTCTCCCTCATCCCAAAGTACTGTTACTCTCCCCGGCTACCCCATGCTATGTGGCTTTTGTGGCCTGGCTTTGGTAGCTCCCAACCCCCAGAGCAGCCTCCAAGCTGGAAGGAGTCCCCTGCCTCTGAGTGTTGGAAGGACTGAATTACTGTCTGAACCCAACAAATCCTCCTGCCCCAGGCTCTGGAATAGCTGGGACTACAGGCACCACCACGCCTGCTATAGTAGAGACAGGGTCTTGATCTTGCTCAGGCTGGTCTCAAACTCCTGAGTTCAGGTGGTCCTCCTGCCTCGGTCTTCCAGACTGCTGGGATTACAGGTGTGAGCCACCCCCGGCCTGATTACTGTACCTCTGAGATAAGTTTTGACGTTGATAAGTGTGAGTCATTCTCTATGTTCTTTTTCAATATTGTTTTGGCTATTTAGGGTTGCTTGCAATTCCATATAAATTGGAGGATAGAAGTTTCCATTTCTGCAAAAAAGGTCCTTGGAATTTTGATAGAGACTGCATTAAATCTGTGTATCACTTTGGGTGGCATTACCATTGTAACAATGTACGTCTTCTGATCCATGCACCTGGAATATCCTTTCGTTTATTTAGGTCTTCCTTAATTTATTTCAGCAGTGTTTTATAATTTTTTTTTTTTTTTTGAGGCAGAGTCTTGCTTTGTTGCCCAGGCTAGAGTGAGTGCCGTGGCGTCAGCCTAGCTCACAGCAACCTCAAACTCCTGGGCTCAAGCGATCCTCCTGCCTCAGCCTCCCAAGTAGGCTGGGACTACAGGCATGCGCCACCATGCCCGGCTAATTTTTTCTATATATATTTTAGTTGGCCAATTAATTTCTTTCTATTTATAGTAGAGACAGGGTCTCGCTCTTGCTCAGGCTGGTCTCGAACTCCTGAGCTCAAACGATCCTCCCACCTCGGCCTCCCAGAGAGCTAGGATTACAGGCTTGAGCCACCGCGCCCGGCCCCGGCCTTATAATTTTAAGTGTACAAATTTTTTTTTACTTCCTGTGTTAATTTGTTCCTAGGTATTGTATTCTTTTGGATCCTATTGTAAATAGAGTTGTTTTCTTAATTTCGTTTTCAGGTTGTACATTGCTAATGTATAGAAATACAATTAAAATTTTTCATGGTAACCATGAATCCTGCAACTTTGCTGAATTCATTAACTTTAATAGTTTTGTGTATGTCTCTGTGTGCTTGTGTGTATTCTTTAGGATTTTCTATATATGTATATATTGTACATCTGGGAATATGGATAGCTTTATTCTTCCATTCCAACTTGGATACCTTTTATTTCTTTTTCTTGCCAAATTGCACTGGCTATAACTCCCAGTACAATGTTGAATAGATGAAGTGGAGAGAGCAGCATCCTTGTCTTGCTCCTAATCTTAGGGAGAAGGCTTTCAGTCGTTCACCATTGAGTATAATATTACTTGTGGATTTTTCATAAATGACCTTTATCAGATTGAGGAAGTTTCCCATCTATTCCTTGTTTGTTCAGTGATTTTATCTTGAAAGCATGTTAGACTTTGTCACATGCTTTTTGCGTGTTGAGATGATCACGTGTCTTTCCCTTCATGCTGTTAATATGGTATATTACTGAAGCTCTGACTCAAGGGGGGAGGGGAGCATGGGCAACATACGTAACCTTAACATATACCCCCATAATATGCTGAAATTAAAAAATATGGTATATTACATTGATTGATTTTCATGTGTTGAACCACGTTGCATTTTTGGAGTAAATCCCACTTTGTCATGGTGTATAATTCTTTTAATATGCCGCTGGGTTCTGTTTGCTAGCATTTTACTGAGGATTTTTGCATCTGTGTTCATAAGGGATATGATCTGTAGTTTTCTTGTGATGCCTTTATCTGGCTTTGGCATCAGATCACATAGAATGAGTTAGGAAGTGTTCCCTTCTCTTGTGTTTTTTGGAAGAGTTTGAAAAGGATTAGTGTTAATTCTTCTTTAAATGATTGGCCGAATTGATCTGTGAAGCCATCTGGTCCTGAATTTCTCTTTGTTGGGAGGCTTTTAATTACTGATTTAATCTCATTACTTGTTATAAGTATGTTCAGATTTCCTGTTTAGAGTCAGTTTGTGTGTTTCTAGGAGTTTGTCCATTTCATCTAATTTGCTGGCATGCAGTTGTTCATAGTATTCTCTTATGGCCCTTTTCATTTCTGCACATGGGCATAGCTCATTGTATTGCACTTTATACAGATGGAAGGTCTGTGGCAACCCTGCATGAAGCAGGTCAATCAGTGCCGTGTTTCCAACGGCACGTGCTCACTTCATCTCTGTGTCACATTTTGGTAATTCTCACTGTATTTCAAACTTTTTCATTATTATTATATCTGTTACAGTGTACAGTGATCAGTGACCTTCAATGTTACTATTATATTAATAATTGGGGCACCATGAACCATACCCATGCAAGACGGCAAACTAAATCAATAAATGTGTGTGTTCTGACTTCTCTACCCACTGGCCATTCTCACATCGTTTTCCCTCTCTTCACACCTCCCTATTCCCTGAGACACAGCGATGTTGAAATTAGGCCAAATAATAACCCTCCAGTGGCTTCACAGTGTTCAAGTGAAAGGAAGAGTCACACATCTCTCACTTTAAATCGAAAGCTAGAAATGATTAAGCTTAGTGAGGAAGGCATGTGAAAAATCTAGACAGGCCAAAAGCTCAGCCTCTTGTGCCAAAAATTAGCCAAGTTGTGAATGCAAAGGAAAAATTCCTGAAGGAAATTAAAAGTGCTACTCCAACGAACACACAAATGATAAGAGAGCAAAGCAGACTTATTGCTGATATGGTGAAAGTTTGAGTGGTCTGGACAGAAGATCAAACCAGCCATGACATTCCCTTAAGCCAAAGCCGAATCCAGAGCAAGGCCCTAACTCTGTTTAATTCTGTGAAGGCTGACACAGGTGAGGAAGCTGCAGAGGAGAAGTTTGAAGCTAGCAGAGGTTGGTTCATGAGATCTAAGGAAAGAAGCCATCTCCATAACATGAAAGTGCAAGGTGCAGCAGCAAGTGCTGATGTAGAAGCTGCAGCAAGTTATCCAGAAGATCTAGCTAAGATAATTGATGAAGGTGGCTACACTAACAACAGATTTTTTTTTTCTTTTGAAACAGAATCTTTCTCCAATGCCCAGGCTGGAGTGCGATGGCACAATCATACTTCACCCCAGCCTCCAACTCCTGGGCTCAAGCAATCCTCCTCATACCTCAGCCTCCCAAGTAGGCAGTAGTACAGGTGTGCACCACCACACGCAGCTAATTTTATTTTTTGTAAAGCCATGTTCTCACTCTGTTGCCCAGGCTAGTCTCAAACTCCTGGCCTCAAGTGATCCTCTTGCCTTGGCCTCTCAAAGTATGAGGATTATAGGCGTGAGCCACCATGCCTGGCTAACAACAGATTTTCAATGGACACAAAACAGCCTTATATTGGAAGAAGAAGATGCCATCTAGGAGTTTCATAGCTAGAGAGGAGAAATCTCTCCTGGCTTCAAAGCTTTAATGGACAGGCTGACTCTCTCGTTAGGAGCTAATGCAGGCCGGCAGGCCTCCTCTTCCTCTTTGATATCAAAAGAGCCTCTGGCTTCTGGGCAGCTGCCCGTGCTGGCTCAGCACTGAGGACATAGCAGGTGCTCAGTGGACGTTCTCAGAAGGCAAGAAGGCAGGTGGGCAGGGAACCCCGGCCTCCCTCCAGGCTGGGCTGGGTAGCACGGGTGCGTGCTGGGGCAGGCCTTTCCCCTGTCGGTCGGTAGGATTAGCTGGGTTGCCAAAGCCCTGCCTGGGCCCACAGCTTCTCTGAGGCCAGGTTTCTGAGGAGCAGCCCTTGGGGGGCAGAGGATGCCGGTGAGAGTCCAGAGGTGGACGGAAGGGACAGCAGTAGTTGTGCAGCCAGCTGGGTGCTCTGCCCCGGGGCACAGGGCTCCTTGCAAGTCCGTACCCACCACGTTCCAGCTACTATGTGTCCCAGAGGGCCCCGCATGGAGATGCCACCAATCCCTGCCCCTCTCAGGGCCTTAGTTGTCACATCTGTCACATAGGTACAATCATCGCCACTCCAGCCTGGCCAGCTCACTGAGGCCAACAGAGCCAACAGCACTCTGGAAACAGACTCTGTGAGCACGTCATACAAATGAATAGAGTTGATATGAGACCCAGCAGCAGGGCCAGAAGGACAAACTGAGCAAAAAGGCGGAGTGAGTGCTTCGGGATCCTGCCCTGAGCCCGTGAGGAAAAGGAAGCAGGCGGCAGGAACAGCACCAGTCACTCCCCGGCCTTGGTTTCCTCACCTGTACGATGGGGGAAGCACCCTTCCTGCTCCTTCCACCGAGGGCCTCGCCGAGGAGGGAGAGGGTGGGTGTGGAAAAGCTTTGCAAACTGTAAAGTGAGGTGCACACATATGGGCTGACTGCAGCTCTGGGACCCAGGCCCATCTGGGCTTTGGCGGGGCGGGTGGGAGTAGTCAATGTTGGCAATGAAAACGCTGTTTGAGGCTCACAGCCCAGTCCTCTGTGCACTCTCAGGCTCTCAGCACCTTTGTCCTCCCTTGTCCCTTCAACTTCCGTGGCACCCTGTGTCGCTGAGGCCTGGGGGAAGAAGAGCTCCCACCCTGGCCTGGGCCCCACAGCCTCCCTGAGCCTGGGGCAGGGGCCACATCAGGCACATCCCCAGCTCCTGGTGCCGACTGGCAAGTGCAGTGTGGCGGTGGGTGGGAGGGCCGTGGCCCTGTGACCCTGACGACCCCCTTCCAGTGAGGTGAGGTGGGTCAGTGCTGCTCCTGGGAGGTTAGAATGGGCCAGCGGTGAAGTCTTCCTCGCAGCGCGCAGAGTGGTCGCCAGGCAGGATGGAGAGCAGCTCCTGCCCCTCCAGGCACCCCAGACCGGGGCCCCACCCAGGAGAGGCCTGTGCCAGGCTCGCTGTTCCCCTGGGCTGGATCTCGGCTCCAGAGGGGATGCCGGGCAGGGGGCTGCTGGGAGAGCCCCCACGGGCCACTTTAGAGCAGCGCCTTGAAGAGGAAGGAGAGAGAGGCTCCGCAGGAGAGTCCCAGGGCCAGGAAGAAGGTCATGAGGGCACCGGCCACCTCCCTCTCATGTGGCAGCACCTGCCTGGAACACCCAGGAATAGGAGCTCTCAGAACACACTGCGCCCAAACCCAGAGCCAGCCCCCAGACCCTCTGCACGTCCAGTCTGGCTCTCACCAACCCATAAGAGGGGATGGTCTATAATTAGGCCCTGCTTTCCGGGCCTTGGTTTCCCGATCTATAAAACAACAAGGCCATCTCTCAGATGTCCAACACTATGGGATTCCAGATTCCACTGCCTTCCTTCTTTTTTTTTTTTTTTGAGACAGAGTCTCACTTTGTTGCCCAGGCTAGAGTGAATGCTGTGGCATCAGCCTAGCTCACAGCAACCTCAAACTCCTGGGCTCAAGCAATCCTGCTGCCTCAGCCTCCCGAGTAGCTGGGACTACAGGCATGCGCCACCATGCCCAGCTAGTTTTTTCTATATATATTAGTTGGTCAATTAATTTCTTTCTATTTATAGTAGAGATGGGGTCTCACTCTTGCTCAGGCTGGTTTCAAACTCCTGACCTCGAGCAATCCACCCGCCTTGGCTTCCCAGAGTGCTAGGATTATAGGCATGAGTCACCGCACCCGGCCTGCCTTCTCTCTTGACAAAATGTCCCCAACCTGGTCCTCCCTTCTCACCTTTACTCTTCCCGGCTTCTCGACTCCTTTGCCCCTCGGGGAAACAGCCATGACCCTGCTTTGGGATCAAAACCTTAGCTCCCCTTCAACTGAGAATTTTGGAGCTGGATGGGCCTTCCAGGATGACAGGCCAACCCATTTATTTTACAGATGGGGAAACTGAGGCTCACAGAGCAGCCCCAGAACCAGTGCATGGGCTACTTTATCAGGCAGGTATCTCCCCAGTCCAGTTCTCCTCTTCCCAGCAGTTAAGTCCTCACCAGACAGGGGACACCAGAGAGGGGACACTGGTGAGGCTGGCAGACAGCTGGGGGGCTGGCCAGGAGCAGAAGCGGGCCCCCTCCCCGCAGGCTGCCCCTCCTCCAAGAGCTAGCCTTCCTCCCCACTCCCAGCTCGCTCCCCACCCATCCCGCAGACCTGGGCGCCAGGCACATGGTGAGGGACACCAGGTACCCATTGGACACGGCAAAGAGCAGCATGAAGGTGATGAAGTAGGCATCCTGTTCGAAGAGGATGGGCAGCCGGGACCTCTGGGGCACGTGGCACAGCATGAAGAGCGGCACGAACAGGAAGCGCAGGCAGACCAGCAGGGGCAGCAGCCGGCTGTCCTCGTTGGGCTGTGGCAGAGGCTGGGATGAGCAGGGTCCCTGGACACCTTGGGACACCCACAGATGGACCCATCAATCACCCCCTGACCTCCTTTGACCTGAGCTACCCTCTGAGTACTGGGACCACTAGAGAACAAGGGGCTGCGCCAAGCCCACCCGGCAGTCAGTGTCCGGCGTGTGTTCTTCCTGGCAGAACTGGAGGGCCCTCAGACCGCACCTGTGGTTTTCAGACTTGGTTCCTCAGAGCACCCCTGGGGCTTCCACGGAACCCTTTGGGGGCAGGTGGGGTTAGGTTGCTGCGTGGGATTGGAAGCTGGAGAGCCAGGTCCTGTCCTGACTTGGCTCAGAGTAGCTCCTCATCGATCTGATTCATTTATTATATTTCTTTGGAGGATTTCATTTAAAGAAATAGCACTGTCAGCCGGGAGAGGTGGTTCACACCTGTAATCCTAGCACTCTGGGAGGCTGAGGTGGGAGGATTGCTCAAGGTCAGGAGTTGGAAACCAGCCTGAACAAGAGCGAGACCCCGTCTCTACTATAAATAGAAAGAAATTAATTGGCCAACTAATATATATAGAAAAATTAGCTGGGCATGGTGGCGCATGCCTGTAGTCCCAGCTACTTGGGAGGCTGAGGCAGGAGGATCGCTTGAGCCCAGGAGTTTGAGGTTGCTGTGAGCTAGGCTGACGCCACAGCACTCACTCTAGCCTGGGCAACAAAGTGAGACTCTGTCTCAAAAAAGAAACAGCACTGTCGCTAAAAGCTATCCAAGGTCCAATCCCTCACCTGGGGCTGGATGCTGGGGACACAGAGGTCCACTGGACATGGCTCGAGTCCCAGCCCTGGCTTGCCCACTGCCACTTGGCCGGCGGGCCACTGCCAGACCACTCGGCAGCCTACTGGAAAATCACCCCTTATGCTCTCTCCCACCCTCCGATCCCAAACTGCTTCCTACAACCTCAGCGCACCAGGCCAGCATGCTCACCCACAGGAAGTAGGAGGTTAGGCTCCGCCCCAGCCAGTCCATGATGTTGAAGAGAAGGAAACAGCAGATGGGGTTGAAGAACTGGCCTGGGAGAGAGAGGGCCGGCGGCTCATCCCGGTCCCCAGCTTCCCTCACTCCCCTGTCGCGTGTGCCCCTGCCCTGCCCCGTGCCCCGTGCCCCAACACTCACTCCACTTCCCTGGACTGGTGGAGCTGGTCACCATGGCTGTGATGGCGGGGAAGACAGACAGGGTGACTGTGAAGACCAACACAAGGCACAGCGCCGTCAGCCAGATCTGGGGGCCAGAGGCAGGGTGTGAGCAGGCAGGCCCGGCCCAGCAGAGCCCCTGACTTGCCATGACCCTGCGCCCTCGGGGTAGACACTGTGAGTACCAAGGCCCCATTCTCCCCCAGGGGTGGTGGCGGGGACCACAGCCAAGCCATACCTTCCGGAAGACGATGAAGACTGAAGGTTTCCCTGGCACCTGGGGCTCGTCTGGCTCCAGCTCTGGCTCCAGCTCTGGCTCCTTCACAGGGTCAAGATCCAGAGTCAGGGCCACCTTCTGGGGGCTGCTGGGAATCCCATTCTCGTCTGGGGCAAGAGGGGAGGATGGGGTCATGCCTGTGACCCAGGTTTCCTGACAGCCAGGCCTGACGAGGAGAGTCCCAGCAGTTAAAACCAGTGGTCCAGGTCAGGCGCGGTGGCTCACGCCTGTAATCCTAGCTCTCTGGGAGGCTGAGGCGGGAGGATCGCTCAAGGTCGGGAGTTCAAAACCAGCCTGAGCAAGAGTGAGACCCCGTCTCTACTAAAAATAGAAAGAAATTAATTGGCCAACTAAAAATACATAGAAAAAATGAGCCGGGCATGGTGGCGCATGCCTGTAGTCCCAGCTACTCGGGAGGCTGAGGCAGCAGGATTGCTTGGGCCCAGGAGTTTGAGGTTGCTGTGAGCTAGGCTGACGCCATGGCACTGGGCAACAGAGTGAGACTCTGTCTCAAAACAAAACAAAGCAAAAAACCAGTGGTCCACCCCAGCCCCTTAACGAAGGACACACGCACAGCTGCTAGTGAGTGCCGGGCAATGCGTTAAGCACCTTAGATGGATAACGCAGGGGAAAGTGAGGCTCAGAGGGTTCGAGTGGTTAAGTGACTGGCCCAAGGCCACACAGCTGGGATGTTGTGAAACCAGGATTCAAATTCAGGGGCCTCGGATCCAGAGCTTGCATGCATGAAGCTCTGCTGCCTCCCATTTTATAGAGGAAGAAACTGAGGTCCAAAGAGCAGTAAGACTTTAACCCTACTCACTTCCCTCTGTGACCTGCTGCCTCTGCTCACATAAGGCTGCTGGGGTGGGGCTCTAGTTGGGGACAGAGGGAGGTGGCTCTCTAACCTGCTCTGGGTCTCCCACCTCCTGCCTGGGTCTTGGGGCTTACCAGACTGGAGGAGCTCGGCTTTGGTCTCCAGCTCGTGAGCTTGGGCCTGCGATGGTTTCTTGGCCAGGTAGTATCGAGCAAACTTCTGTGGAAGGACAGGAAAGTGCTGGCCCTGCCTGGCGTCCCTGACGTGTCCGGATGCCCCACACCACTAGCTTAGACCCTGGGGTGCCCCGGTGGCAGACTCCTTTGGGGATCGGGGCTGAGCCCAGGTCTCCTCTGCCTCCCCTGGCCCCTCAGACTCAGGACTGCACCGGGACACTGTGCGGTGGGCATGGAGCCCGCCAGCAGGCTCACCAGGTGGGGCAGGCTCAGGTAGCACACGATGGACACGAGGATGCCCACGCAGGGGGTGATGAAGTAGCCCAGCGCAGAGGTCTGGGCGTCCACGCCACCTGTGGCAGAAACTTCAGCTGCAGAGAGGCGGCTGGTGCCACCATACCCCACAGCACCTCCAACTCTGTCCCACTTGTCACCGTGCCTCTCCCAGACGCCTTTCCAGCCTTGCCCACTCCTCCCTTCACTGACAAGCTCAGGGATCTTGTCCGGGGCCCTAGACCGGCCTTCCCCTATGTGTCACTTTTGCTGAGCACCTACTATGTGCCTCGAGCCTTCTCTTACTGCTCGTTATGATCTGAGCAGGGAACAGCCACAGCCATGTGCGGGGGAAACCAAGGCAAAGAGGGGCTACGTGCCTTGTCCAAGGCCCCCAGCCAGTGAGCAGTGAAACGATTCAAACCTAAGTCTACCCAAATCCCAAACCTAAACCCCCTCTCAGCCTCAATCTGCTGCCACGTGCCAGTTGGCCCCAGGAACCCCGGCCGTCTCCGGTTGTTCCCTCACTGCAGGGCCCCAGACCCAGCCTCCATTCCACGTCACCCCACTCCTCCGTCTACACCCAGAACCAGGCAGGCAGCCCTCTCACGCCCTCTCTGCTCCCCCGAACCTCAGAGGCCACCCCAGCCCTCCAGCCACCCAAGTCCACTCACTGGCCATGGACATGAGCATGGCAAGGGCAGCGAAGATTCCAGCCAGGCCCTGGCCGCTGAGGAAGAGGGTGCTGTAGGTGGAGGGCATGGTGCCCAGCTGTCCAAAGAGGCTGCCCTGCAGGACTGCACTGAAGGCTGTAGAGGGACAGGGACAGGGCTGCCGCTCAGCTAGGCAGGCCTCAGGGGCTCCCTGGAGGAGGTGTCGGCAGGGTGCCCGGGGGCTCTGCACTAGGCGGGGCAGGTGTGAGCTTTCCAGGGACTCTGGGCACTGTGGTGCAACGGCCCATGCATCCTGGTCATTGGTCTGCGGGGCTGGCGGCCAGCAGGCCTGCTCTGAGGTCACTGGGGCCAGGACAAGTGACTGTTCCTCTCCTCTGGGCCTCAGTTTCTCCCTCAGGGTTGTGTTGGGCCGCGCTGAAGCCCTGGGCGGGCTGGCTGTGGCGGTGCTCACAGTTGATGAGGCAGACGGAGGCCATGGTGATGCCGAAGAAGGGCCTGGGGCTCACGTCCACCTTGACCAGCGCCGCTGTCAGGGCAAAGAGCAGCAGTATGGCCAGCAGGCTGCCCAGGATCCGCACCACCTCGGGGATGCTGCGAGGGAGGGCGGGGTGGCTCAGCCAGGCCCAGCAGGGCAGGGGAGGAGGGCATGGGGGTCAGCTGAGCAGGGAAGGAGGACAGGGTATCAGCTGGGCAGGCGAGGAGGGCAGGGGTCGGCTGGGCAGGGGAGGAGGGCAGGGGGTCGGCTGGGCAGGGGAGGAGGGCAGGAGGTCGGCTGGGCAGGGGAGGAGGGCAGGGGGTCGGCTGGGCAGGGGAGGAGGGCAGGGGGTCGGCTGGGCAGGGGGTCGGCTGGGCAGGGGAGGAGGGCAGGGGGTCGGCTGGGCAGGAGGCTGGGGCAGATGCGGGAGGGGCGGGGCAGGGGCGACGGGGGTCCTCCTAGGCCCAGAGGAGGCTGCCTCTCACCACTGGTACAGGAAAGAGTTGAGGAGGGTGAAGAGCAGCAGGGGCAGCTGGGACAGCAGCGTCACCCAGTTGTTGAAGTTGAAGGCGTCCTCAGGATCCGTGTGGTTGGCGCTCAGCGTCCTGGCTGTGCTGTTAGGGGGCCCCACCAGCCGACCCTGGAAGTACTGCCAGACAGGGAGGCAAGGCAGGGTCAGGACCCCCAGCTCCCCTCTGTGTCCCCCTCGCTCGTGATGCTTATCCCTGCACGGTCCCCCGCCCCTGGCACGTAGTCGGACTCCACGGACGACGTGCACTGAATGGAATGGCTGAAGTCTGGGACAGAGCCCAAGGCTCGGGCTTTGATGGCCCCTCCTCCCCAGCGTCCCGGTTCCAGCCCCCTGTCACTCCTGCAGCAGCTTCTGGATTCATTCATTCCATGGCTATCTACTGAGCACCCACTGTGAGCCGGGCTCTGGGCCTCTGGGCCTAGGTGCTGAGCAACTGCACTCTCTCTGACACACGCATCCTGTCACTCTTCTGCTTAACCACCCCCAGCCCCGCCCCACCCCCACCCCTGCCTGCCTGTTGCCCACAGGGCAAAGCCCCGCATTTCTGCAGCAGGATAGATCCCAGCCTCCCTTCTGTGCCCCATCTCCTGCTCCGTCCCACTAAGCTCTAGGCAAGCCAGGCTCTGGCACATTTTCTGAGGTGACTGGCCCTCGCCCTGCCTGTGTGTGGCTGTCACCTCCACGGCTGTCACCTCCTCTGGGAATGCCCCCTCCTCCCGACCATGCCCCCTCCACGCTCCACACACCTGCCTACTCTGCTCCCAACTCACAGACCTCTCCCTGAGAAGCAGAAAGAATTCCCCCCTGCCCCGGGGACACGCAGCGCTCTGCTCCAAGCCTGGGCTGGCCCAGGTCGTGTTACATTATTAATAGCTCTCTGGCCTCGTGCTCTCAGACCAGGGGCCCATTTACCTGGGTTGGGCACAGAGCCGGGCCCTCAAGCGGAGCCGGCTCGGGGAAAGTTGTTGCACTGAGTACACACGAAGGAATGGCCCAGGCCCAAAGAGAATGAGACCCTCTGCTATGCTGCCTCCTGGATCCCAGGGCCCGGCCCACGGTAGGCCCACAGCAAAAGTTTGTTGAATGAATGTTTCTAATTCGTGCTATTTCAAAGAAAACCAAAGGCTCGGATATCCCACGTTTGCAGTGGCTGGCTCAGAGACAAGACAAACAGAGGAGGTGGGTGGGGGTCTCCTTTCCCGGGTCCACAGACCCCCTGCTGGTGGCCTTGGCCCTGGGTGTAGGCATTCCTGACAGCGGCTTTGGGGCCGCAGGAGAGGCTCCGTGCTGCCGCGGACAGACGCGCATCATGGGCAGCCACAGGCGGCGGGAAAGCGCCCGGCTGGCCGCAGTCCAGGCGGCGGGAGGGATGGCCGGTGGTGTGGCCGCGGGGCTGTCACCCCCGCCGCGAGTCTCACCGGGATGGCAGTGATGAAGAAGTTCCAGGGGAGGAGGGTGCCCAGCCCCAGGATGAAGAAGCTGATCCCGACCAGGTGGTAGCTGTGGGGATCAGTCCGAAGGTCACCCCGAGACGCCCCCCTCCCGCCCCGCCCCTCCCGCCTCGCGGGCCGCGCTCGGAGAGCGGACTACAATCCCCACCGCCCCGGCTCGGGCAGCCAGGGAGTCGGCTGATGGGAACTGTAGTTCCACCGGTCTTCTTGACCCCTGCATCGCCCACAGGGAGCAGGTCCACGCTGCCCACGGCCACCCGGGTCCCACCCGGCCCCCGCCCGGCCCGCAGCTCACCTGTCCTGCGGGGCGTCTCCTCGCGCCATGGCGGCTGCAGGGGCCGCGCCCGGGCGGGGGGCGGCGGGAGGCCGCGCGGGCAGCTGCGCCCAGGCCCAGGGACCGCCGGGGTAGCGGGTCGGTCCGAACCCGGGCGGAGGGGGAGGAGCCGCAGGGAGCCCCGGGCGGCTTCCCGCGGTCGCAGGCTCCGCAGGCTCGGACCTCGGCTCCGCCCCGGGGCGGGGACAGAGGGTCGCACCGCCCTTCTCTTGTCACCGCCGCCGGCAGGGACTGGCGGGTAGGGCGTCCTAGCCGAGGGTCGCGGGTCCCGCCCGCTCCCCGCGCCGCGCCTGCGGTGTGGAGGGGCCCGGCCGGGAGGGTGTCGCCGCCGCCGCCCCTCTCCGCGCCCCCGGCCCTCTCCGCGGGCGTCCCCGGATCCCTGCAGGGCGGGGGAGGGGGAGGCGGAGAGGGAGGGCGGGGGGCTGCTCCGACCCCACCCCCACCCCGCGCCCGGCGCTCCTCGCGTCGCCCGGCCCGCAGCCCGGCCCGCGCCCCCTGGTGCCGGCGTCCCTGGCGCGCCCTGCCCGGCTGTCACCCGCGCCCCTTCCCAGCTGTCACCCGAGCCCCTGCCGCGCCCTGCCCGGCTGTCACCCGAGCCCTTGCCGCGCCCTGCCGCGCCCTGCCCTGCTGTCACCCGAGCCCCTGCCGCGCCCTGCCCGCCGTCACCCCCGCCTGCGCCCCAGGTCCTGGGGCTGCGCCCAGCTGGGTCCCCTGGGAGGGCCGGGAAAACCTCAGCGTTACTCTCAGCGGCCGCGGGTCACACATCGTGTCCCACATATGAAGATGCCCCCCCTTTCCTGTAAAGAACTGGAAAGATTGTAAACCACTGCGCTTTCGAACTGATCCGCGCCGGCTGGCTCCCGCAATCCGCCAAGGCGCGCGGCCTCTCCGCACTCGCCGGGCATCGCCCGCTGCCGGAGAAGCGAGAGGCCCCGAATCGCAAACTCTTGTCATGAGTAGTGGAATGTCACGGCCATTTCCGGGTTGCCTGTGCTGCGCCCCAGGCGCGAGGGGTTCTGCGGGGCGAGCCCCGCGCCTGTCCTGCCCGCAGCGCTGGTGCGTCGCGGCCCCGGCGCGTTTTAGCGGTGGACCCGCTGCGGCGACGCGGCCGATCTCCGGGCGAACCGGACCGCCGAGTTACCCTCTCTTCCCTTTTTTTTTTGAGACAGAGTCTCACTCTGTTGCCCAGGCTAGAGTGAGTGCCGTGGCGTGAGCCTAGCTCACAGCAACCTCAAACTCCTGGGCTCAAGTGATCCTCCTGTCTCAGCCTCCCGAGTAGCTGGGACTACAGGCATGCGCCACCATGCCCGGCTAATTTTTTCTATATAGTTTTAATTGGCCAATTAATTTCTATTTTTAGTAGAGACGGGGTCTCGCTCTTCCTCAGGCTGGTCTGGAACTCCTGACCTCGAGCGATCCTCCCGCCTCGGCCTCCCAGAGTGCTAGGATGACAGGCGTGAGCCACCGCGCCGGGACTCCTTTTCCTTCAAGCCCTGCAACATATCAAGGGGAAAGTCTCGATTTGGTCCTAACACGCTTCTAATCTCCTATCCACACCCCAACTGGCTTCAGGGCCTCTGCTGACAATTTTACCTAAATACAGTAACTTTTATTTTCCTTAAATTTATTTTTATTTATTTATTTTTTTTACCGCTATTCATACTGGTTTCTTATTTAGGATAGTGGTATCGATTTTTCTTTAGAGAATCAATTTATTTATGAAAAATGAGTCATTTAAGGAAAATAAAATATGTAGGGCTGTAGGCGCCGCACAGCTTTGGCACAAGTTTCAAGAAAACCGAAGAACAGAGGTTTGGGGAGCGCTGCGCCAGGGCATGTCAGGGAGAGAACAGCCTGTCCCAGACCAGCAACAGGAGAATGCTGACACATTCTGGGACACATAAATAGATCGTTCTGGCTGGCGTGGTGGAAGGAGCCTCCACCCCAGCCTGGCTGGTTAGGGCAGGCCTGAGGGCTAAGGAGTTTGGATTGAAGACAGAGATTCAGTCATCCTTTTTTAAAGGAAATTTTAAATTTCTAAAATTTTTTTGAGACAGAGTCTTGCTTTGTCGCCCCTGCTAGAGTGCAATGGTGTCATCATAGCTTACTGCAACCTCAAACTCTTGGGCTGAAGCAGTCCCCTTGCTTTGGCCTCCTAAGTAGCTGGGACTACAGGCTTGCACCACCACACCTGGCTAATATTTTATATTTTAGTAGAGACAGGGTCTTGCTCTTGCTCAGGCTAGGCACTCCAACTCCTGACCTTGAGCGATCCTCCCGCCTCAGCCTCGCAGAGTGCTAGGATTACAGGCGTGAGCCCCCATGCCAGGCCTATCTTGTTATTTTAATTTGCAATTTCCTAATGACATACGATTATGAGCATCTTTATATGCTAACTTGTTATCCATAGATCTTCTTTGGTGGGGTGTCTGTTTAGGACTTATGCCCATTTTTAATTTGATTTGGTCATTTTATTATTGAGTTTTAAGAGTCCTTTGGGCGGAGCGCGGTGGCTCACGCCTGTAATCCTAGCACTCTGGGAGGCTGAGGCAGGAGGATCGCTCCAGGTCAGGGGCTCAAAACCAGCCTGAGCTAGAGCGAGACCCCGTCTCTACTAAAAAAATAGAAAGAAATTAATTGGCCAACTAAAAATACATAGAAAAAATTAGCTGGGCATGGTGGCACATGCCTGTAGTCCCAGCTACTTGGGAGGCTGAGGCAGCAGGATTGCTTGAGCCCAGGAGTTTGAGGTTGCTGTGAGCTAGGCTGACGCCACGGCACTCACTCTAGCCTGGGCAACAGAGTGAGACTCTGTCTCAAAAAAAAAAAAAAAAAAGAGTCCTTTGTATAGTTTGGACAACAGTCCTTTATCAGATATGTGTTTGGAAAATATTAATAGTTTCTTCCAATCTGTGGCTTCCCTCTTCATTCTCTCAACAGTGGCTTTTGCAGAGTATATGTTTTTAACTTTAATGAATTCCACCTATCAACTATTTCTTTCACAGATTGTGACTGTGGCACTGTATCTAAAAAGTTATTGCCATACCCAAGATCATCTAGGCTTTCTCCTATGTTATCTTCTAGGAATTTTATATAGTTTTGCATTTTACATGACCCATTTTGAACTAATTTTTGTGATGTGCCAAAGGTCTGTGTCTAGATGCATTTTTTTTTTTGCATGTGGAAGTCCAGCTGCTCCAGCACTGTTTGTTGAAAAGACTGTCTTTGCTCTGTTGTATTTGCTTTGCTCCCTTGTTGAAGATCATTCGAGCATATATTTATGTGGCTCCATTTCTGGGCTGTCAGTTCTGTTGTATTGATCTATTTGTCTATTCTTTCACCAATACTACACTGTCTTGATCACTGTAGTTATTTTAAGTCTTTAGGTTGGGTAATGTCAGTTCTCTTACTTTCTGCAATATTGGGTTGGCTATCTTGGGTCTTTTGTATCTCCATCTAAACTTTATTTATTTATTTATTTAGAGGCAGAGTCTCACTTTGTTGCCCAGGCTAGAGTGAGTGTGCTGGAGTCAGCCTAGATTATAGCAACCTCAAACTCCTGGGCTCAAGCAATCCTTCTGCCTCAGCCTCCCGAGTAGCTGGGACTACAGGCATGCGCCACCATGCCCGGCTAATTTTTTCTATGTATTTTTAATTGGCAAATTAATTTATTTCTATTTTTAGTAGAGACGAGGTCTTGCATTTGCTCAGGCTGGTTTCGAACTCCTGACCCTGAGCGATCCACCTGCCTCGGCCTCCCAGAGTGCTAGGATTACAGGTGTGAGCCACCGTGCCCGGCCTCTCCATCTAAACTTTAGAATCAGTTTGTCAATATCCACATAATAATTCCCTGGGATTTTGATTTGAATTGCATTGAATCTATGGATCAAATTGCGAAGAAGTGGCATCTTGAGAATATTTAGTCTCCCTATCCATGAACATAGACTATCTCTCCATTTATTCAGTTCTTCTTTGATGTCTTTCATCAGAGTTTTGTGGTTTTCCTCATATAGCTCTTGTACATACATTGTTAGATTTATTATACCTAAGCATTTCCATTTTGAGGTGCTAACATAAATTATAACATGTTTTAAATTTCAAATTTTGCTTATTCATTGCTGGTATATATGAAGCTGATTTGCTTTTGTATATTAACCTTGTATCCTCCAGGCTTGCTATAATAATCAACTAGTTCCTGGAGATTTTTTTGTTGGTTCTTTTGGATTTTCTGTATAGATGATTATGTCATCTGCAAACAAAGACAATTTTCTATCTTCTTTCCCAATCCATATGTCTTTTATTTCTTTTTCTTGCCTTATTGTGTTAGCTAGAATTTCCAGTACAATGTTGAAAATTAGTGGTGAAAAGGGACATCCCTGCGTTGTTCCTGATCTTAGTGGGAAAGCTTCAAGTTTGTTCCTGTTAAGTATATGAGCTGTAGGTTTTTTGTGGATGCTCTTTGTCAAGTTGAGGAAATTCTCTTCTGCTCCCAGTTTGTATCATGAATGGGTGTTAGATTTTGTCAAATGGTTTTTCTGGATCTATTGATATAATCAATGTGTTTTTTCTTTTTTAGCCTATTGATGGGGTGAAATACATCATTGTTTTTCAGTTTAGTTTTTCAATATATTAAAAGATGTATTACATCATTTTGCAGGCCGGGCGCGGTGGCTCACGCCTGTAATCCTAGCTCTCTGGGAGGCCGAGGTGGGCGGATCATTTGAGCTCAGGAGTTCGAGACCAGCCTGAGCAAGAGCGAGACCCCATCTCTACTATAAATAGAAAGAAATTAATTGGCCAACTAATATATATAGAAAAAAAATTAGCCGGGCATGGTGGCGCATGCCTGTAGTCCCAGCTACTCGGGAGGCTGAGGCAGGAGGATTGCTTGAGCCCAGGAGTTTGAGGTTGCTGTGAACTAGGCTGACGCCACGGCACTCACTCTAGCCTGGGCAATAAAGTGAGACTCTGTCTCAAAAAAAAACAAAAACAAAAACAAAAACATCATTTT